>JAQFVV010006798.1:0-106857 GCA_028023455.1 Epiperipatus broadwayi | reverse complement strand
AATAGGCAATTTGCTTCTAAATAGAGAAATACACATCACGCTCAATGGTAGATCCACATCATCATTCAATCCCAGCCAATCAATCCCGCAAGGTTCTCCACTAAGCACACTGCTATTTACCTTTTATTTAAATCCACTGCTAGAGCAAATAAATAAAAAAATTCAAGGAATTCAAATACCAAATACTAATACATACATTCCCTGCATAGCTTATATGGATGATGTCACAGTGTTTCTAAACTCAAAAAAGCAAATACATATACTACAGGAAATAATAGAAGAATACACAAAAAAGTTCAAATTAAAAATTAACATCAATAAGTCAGTAGCATGGTCAATATACACAGGCAAAACAGACACAAATTTATCAAGGTAAGCCCAGTAATTTCCTGGGTTTTCCTTTCCACTTGGGAATGAGCCAGATGAGAAGGAATATACAAAATAAACTCAAGTTCGAAGCAGAAAGAATCATAACATCACTCTCCAGATCATATCTCTCACTCTATGCAAAAGTGTCACTATTTAATCAACTTATAATGACCAAAATAACTTACTACCTGCCAATAATTACTTTTACAAAACTATTTACAAACTCAATTAACTCACTCTGTAATAAACTATTATGGAACAGAAAAATAGTAGCAATTTCTTTAAAGCAACTTAACCAACCAACAAAATGGAATGGCCTTGGTCTGCATGCTATACATACTTTCTACACACAAAAAACAGTAAATCTACTGATTACAATATTCAGATGTTTTCCAAACAGAACCAACAGAGGAAATCACACCAACGGACCGACCCCCACCCACGGACAATTATATAAATACACTATTGACAAGTATTAAAAACATTAAAGATAAAATAGCACTGAAGAACCCAATTAAATATACTTATTGGCAAATTCATGATTTTCTAACTCAAAGCCAAGAAAACAACAATAGGCTAACAGTACTAGGAATAAATAATAGTCAATTACTCAAAAAGTACAAAACATGGTATTTAGAACCTAAATTATTTGACTTCATCCTCAAATTGAATTTAAATGCACTACCTACAGCACATTTCATTTGGTTCAGAAGATTTTACCTAAATGTTGATCCAATGTGTGCTTTATGTCACCGGGAAGAAGAAACACAAGAACATTTAATATATCACTGTAAAGGCTTAGAAAAAGTCAGACAATTGATGGAGAATAATTATAGGAAAAGGGAAACCACAATAGAAAAAATGCTAAAAGCTTTCAATGAAAATAAAATACCTATAATATGTGCAGCAACTTTCAGTATATATGCCTTATGGTGTACCAGATGTGCTTTCACTTTAGGAAACAATCCAAGAAGACATCCTAACACATATCACAACAAACTAGGAAAACTTAAGGAAAGGGACAATCTTCTAGCACCACCGGACATTTATGCTGCCACTTGGTCTCTATTTAAAATAAAAGCAGCCTTATAATGGATAGACCAAATACAACCTCTGAAAAATGGAAAACTGAAATGAACTCATAATAAGAACTGAAATATCTAAAAGGTGTGAACTGCAAAAGACGCTAATGGTTAAAAAAAACAAAAGTATATTTTCTGTGTTTCAAGATGTATCCTAGAATATGATGTTTTATACAATGTATTACTTGATAAGAATGTAACCTTTTTTTTGCCTAATAAAGTTTGCTTTGAAATATAATAATAATAATAATAATAATAATAATAATAATAATAATAATAATAATAATAATAATAATAATAATAATAATAATAATAATAATAATAATAATAATAATAATAATAATAATAATAATAATAATAATAATAATAATAATAATAATAATTCAATTCAATTCAATTTATTTACCGTACAAAACTACAGCATTAAGCCAATTACAGAATTGCACTATAATAACTATACAATAATATACATAAATAATATACATAAATGAGTAAAAATGATGAAAATAATATAATTATATGCCATACTTTTTTACAAGATAAGTAACAAATTTTTTAAAGTCTAAAGAAAAAATATTTTCATTAATAAAATCATGATTATAGGTATTAGGCAAACGAAGCAAAGGTGAAAATTTTAATATGTTAGAGCGACAAACCTTAATATAAAATAAAGTAAATGTACGTGTTTTATGTAAACAATTATTAAAAGCAATATTTGAAATTTTGTTAGTTAATATAATTTTTTGATTCACAAGGTTATATAAAATTTTAAGATCTCTCATTTTTCTTCTAATGGATAGGGATAGATAATGGTCTTTTAATTTAATGTACTTAGAAAATTTGTCATAAACCAATTGAATTTTGATAATATCTCGTTTGGAACTGGGATTCCAAACGACAGATCCATATTCTAAAATTGGCAAAACCAAAGAGAGAAACAATTTATATTTTGTAAAACTATTAAATTGTCTACCATGCCTTAAAATTGCACCCATAATTTTAAAAGCCTTATTTACTACATTTTCAATATGATGATGAAATGATCCATTGCTTGCAAAAATAATTCCAAGGTCTTTCTGAGTATCAACAAACTTTATATTATGATCTTCAATATAATAAGGACAAATTATCATTTCAGATTTTTTGGAATAAGAAACTATTGAACACTTATCCATATTAATATCCATTTTATTATCTCTACACCATTTCACAAAACTATTGATATCTTTTTGTAATAATATGCAATCATTAATTGAGTTTATATTCCTAAAAATTTTACAATCATCTGCATAACATAAAATATGCGAAAATTCTAAACTCTCTCCCAAATCATCAATATAAATGTTAAACAATAATGGTGCAAGGATACTGCCCTGAGGTACTCCTATATTACAATAATATGGATTAGAAGAATTATTCTTAAACTTTACATAAGCTGTTCTCTTCTTAATAAAAGATTCAAACCATGCAACCAAATTATAGGAAAAACCTAATTTATACATTTTGAAAAGCAACCTGGAATGATCCACTTTATCAAATGCCTTGGATAAATCAAAATAAACAACATCTAAACGACATTGATTCTCAAAGGCATTAGCAATGTGATCAGTTATTGATAAAAGATTAGTTTCAGTTGATCTTCCAGGTAAAAAACCATGTTGCACAGGAACCAAAATCTTATTCATGTCATTAACAATTTTCTTATAAACACATCTTTCAAATATGCGTGCAACTGTATGAAGCACAGAAATTGGTCTATAATTATTAACATTATCTTTTGAACCATTTTTAAAAATAGGTATAACTTTGGCAAGTTTTAGAGAGTTAGGAAAAATAAAATTTTTAATGGAACAATTAAGAATATAACATAAAGGAGCAGCAATATATTCTACACAACCTTTATAAATGAAAGAAGGTATATTGTCATAACCTATACTTGAATGTATTTTGAGTTCTTTGACAGCTGATATAATATCACTATTGTTGAAACAATCGATAGAAATGCTATCATTAAAACATCCCTTGATCAAATTAAACCCAGACAGTTGAGAATTACCAAATAATTCAGAAAAGTGAACTGAAAAGTCATCAGCACATAAAGATGAATTATAATCCATTTGAGATTTTCTTTTGGTAATGCCAGAAGTTTTAATAAAAGACCAAAATTCTTTAGGATTATCTGACAAATTGAGCTCCATATTTTTAATATAGTTTTGAAAATCAATTTTCTGAATAGCTTTAACCAATCTTCTATAATTAATAAAATTATTGTAAAAAAGTATATTTCGTGTTTTAATGTACTGCTTATGATGATACAATTTCCTTCTAATAATTTTTTTAAGTTTATCTGAGAACCAAAAAGGGAAATAAAAATTGTGAGAGTCACGTTTTTTTTTGGTATATAAAAATCAATTAGATCATTAAATACTTGATTAAAAAAGTCCATATTATAATTAGCATCTGTTGAGGAATATAACGGGCTCCAATCAAAATTAGAAATTGTCTTACACAGACCCATATAATCCCCCTTTTTATAACATCTTTTAATATTTAAAGGAACATGCCACTTAAAATAATTTATTTTAACAAAAAATTCAATAGGTGGGTGATGTAAATCTATAGGAAAATTAAGAGATGAAACACAAAAACATTTAATCTCCGGTAAGTTACTCAGAACATAATCAAGTATTCGATTATAAGAATTTAAATGGGAATTATGCTGTTTCAAATTCAAAAAATTAAAGAATTGCAGCATCCTATATGCTTTGTGTGATAATGAAGAAATATCAAAAGAAGCATTATTAAATAACTCAGGAATGTTAAAATCTCCAGTAATAATAATATTCATTTTATAATTAATCAAAAATTCTTCAAAAGTACAAAGTAAAGCATCCAAGTCAGAGAAAGACAAGGCTGGCCTTATATAAACGTTCCCTAATAATAATTTTTTATGATGATCAAGGGAGACCTCACACCATGTTGATTCACAAAATCTAGAATTCAAATAATAATAATAATAATAATAATAATAATTCAATTCAATTTATAATAATAATAATAATAATAATAATAATAATAATAATAAAAAAAAAAAAAAGAAAAGAATTTTCATTTATATTTGTGTGACTATGGACATATACTTTTCTTTACAATTAATATTTAATTACTATTAATGTATCTTTATTTTAGTTTGTACAACTATACTATTTAATTAATATGTATAAATATTTCAGTTGCTTCTACAAATATTAATATGAGCACAGACCATTTTTTGTATATACACACGCATTTATTTATTCAGTCATATATATATTGCATTTTTTAATTTAAATTAAGTTTGTCAAATATGTTACTTTTTAACACCGCCATTCTACTATATATATATTTTCTAATAAAAACCAATCCCCTGATTGAAATATTAAAGTAATTTTATGTACAAATAAATTTTTTTCTATATTTTATTATTTTTTGTATATATATAAACAATACAGAATGCTAGCTAAAATAGGCTGCAAAATGCAAGTTTCTGTTTTAATATCTTGATAGCTTAAATATGCTAACTTAAATGTTGAAGTGCAGTACAGATTCATATGTTTTACTACTGCTTTTAAGGAATTAAAAAATAGGATATTTAATTAAAGTAATGTAATTACTGCAACTAAATTATTATTTTATTCAGTTAATTATATTGATTTGAGATTCGAGCCTTGTGTGGACATGATATAAAGACATTAGTAAAAAATCCATTTGAGGATGTTCCATAAAATTCTAAAAACATGATGCCAAAAATTATAAGATCAATCAACATATTTTAGCCTGCTGAATGTGATAATAGAGAATCAATTATTATAAAATATCTTCTTTGGATTGAACATGTGAGATAATAAAACATTAATAAGCTTTCTAAGGAAATATTTTACAATAAACTTGAGCATGATTAGAAAAGGCAGACTTCTTCAATTAATAAAGATATCTCAAAAACATTCTAAAAACTAATTGCAATATTGATTGCTTTTTTTGAGACGAGTGGATGAGGATAGAATGTAATACATCGCTATAATTGAGTATAGTGTTGAATTTCTTCAGAAAGAAAAGTTTGCTCCTATATAAGTTAATAAGATGTATTGAAAATATCTTATAAACAGATTAATTGATCAGCATATTATATATATGGATGTACTTATGGTTCACCGATTTATTTGTAGTCATCATAAAACTCTGGCATATTATTATTTTGTCTTACATATTTTTTTCTCTTGGAATGAGTAGGGTCAGATTTGTTTGCAAGTGGCTAATGATGATGATGAGAATAATAGACTCAAAAGTGAATGATTTCTGAATTCAAACTCATCGATTTGGTTTTGAATATCACATAACCTTCAGAGTAACTTAACTATTTGATTGTCATTACTACTAGAATAATTTTTTTAAATATAAAATTGAGTGGTATAATTTTTTTTTGGGGGGGGGGTATTTATATAGGACCTGTTAAATCAATTCATGGTATTAAAAAATATCATACCTTTAAAAAAAAAAAATTATTATTTATGTCTACTATTGAGAGATAAATAAAATGTTATATAAATTGTTTAAAACTAAAAAGTATTTTGTGGAAACTTTGTAGATCACAGAATTATCATTTTAATACAAATATTTTTTTCAGGTATCATCAGAATGGAATGAAATTGGTTATGAAGATGTAGACCATCAATTGTTGGCAATTACTAAACTCACAGATGTAAGTTATATATGTCTGTGTTTGTATGAAAATTAAATTATTAACATATTAGTAATAGTCATTTTCATTGTGTACTTGAGATTTATCTATTTGTTTAAGAGTAATTATTATGAAGAAGTACTTTCTAGAAATGCAGCAATTGTAAGATAAATTTGTGTAATGAACTTTTACAAAATAAATGCTGAACAATATTATATGATCTTTGGAAAACTAAAGAAATCTGATTGAGTTAAAATGCATATTAGTACCCATACTTTTTTATTTTAATTATAGTGATATAATCCTTAGTTGGTGTTGTGAAATGGATTGAAACTAGAAGACATATATAATAAGTAGCGGATTAGAATACTTAATAATATGATAAAAATGAAATCTTGTGATTGAGTTATCATTGATTTTGGTATTCCAGCAAATTGCTATTAATCAATTTAAAAGCAAGAAAATCGTTTTTGAACAAAAAAGATCCCTTAGAAAATGAAAAGAAATTGATATATAAAATCAAATATTTCGATTTAGATGAAAGAAGTTTTTGGTATTGATTGAAGATGCAATTTAGAAAAAAAAAAATTCCAGGTTGTTTAAATTATCTTTTAAGTTTGGTAGTGTTTGAGTTTCCAGATGGACAAGAGGCTAACCAAATTGTCTTATTGGGAAAGAAACATTGTTTTAAAAAATTAAAACTTTAAGTGAAAGTGTGAATAATATTTCCTATTTTATTCACTAGAAGCTTCTTGGATGTTTACTTTATTTAGAAATTATTTTAATATTTATTAATTTCCAATTCCATTATTTTTGAATATATTAGTTTTTCACTGATTTTTTTTTTTTGTGTGGATGAAACAACTTTTTTTTTTATAGAGTAGTTAACATTATAGCTTGCTTAAGCACTATTACTTTCTGATGAATTAAAGTTTATTTTTTGGTAAAGTGAATTCATCAACTATAATTATCATTGATGCCATTTTTAAAAGTTTTATGTTATGAAGTCAATTCTATTATGCTGAATGATCAATAATCACAAAGTTATATTTCAAAATATTAAATGAAGCATCACTCCACTACCTCTGTTTATTATCAACATATTTGGCATTAGTAATTCTTTCTACTGGCTCTACTCCAAAACCATTGTAGCTGTGGATTTGGAAGGTATTAATATCCAGTATCTATTGATTATTTAGACTTACAAAAATAGCTTTGAAAAACAGCAAATAAAATAGCTAAAATTTTAATAAAACTTCAATAATTCATTTTTATGTACTTGAATTAAATGCTTTTTATAATTTTTTAATTTAATTTAATTAACATCGTTCAGTGAAAAATGTTAATTCTGATGAAGATTGTAGATAAGTCGAAACTGTTAGTGAATTTTTTTTACTTTTTGATTAAGAATAAAACAATGCAACAACAACAAAGAAGGATTAAAAAGTTTAAATAAATAAATCAAATAGAATAGGTATTAATTCTAATTCAGAATATGATGTTTAATTTATGGTTTATCATTTTCGAAGTATTTATTCTATTTTACAAAGGTTTCATCAAAAATATCAACTCTAGACATACATTTTGAAATAAATATGATGATATATAAAATAATATAATCTTCAATAACTTCTCTTCCTCTTTCCTTCTTTATTTTTGCTTTTCTAATATATAACATATAATAACCACATTCCACTCTTTTTACAGTTTGAAGCAAAATATATTTATTTATTAATATTACATTGAAATTATAAAATTATGGCAAAAGAAAAAAAAGTGAATAAATATTAGTATAATAATAACTAAGAATAGAAATAAAGGGTAAAGTAGATTTTAAAGTTATATAATAGTAAGTTTTATGAATAAACTTATGGTAATAATTAAGTTAGTAAAATTGTAAAAATTTAATAGATATATGTATGAAATATGGTTGTATTAATATAATGTTTAAATTTTTGTAGATCTGACGAAGACTGCTAGGAACAGTCAAAACTGTAATATTAATAAATAAATATATTTTGCTTCAAAGTGTAAAAAGTGTGGAATGTGGTTATTATATGTTATGATATATAAAACAGATAAGAAATAAGTAGCATGCTTGGACTTTTACAAAAGATGCATTTCATGAGAAACCTTAATCATATTAATTAATTTAAATATACCTTGTTTAATTCTTTAAAGTTAAAATTATCATATTATAATAAAGCATTACAGTCTAATAATATTTAACACTTGATAGTTATTAGTTTATATTTTAATTTTATAAATTATATCTTTGGATAGAAAATTGCATATGGGACAATGTTTATATGTATATGAAGGTTTCTTCATTAACTGTCTTGAATTTTATCTATTCTTTGCATGAATTCCAAACAAATTCAAATTGACTCTGTAGAGTTGTGAATTTTATTTATTTATTTGGCCTTTTATAATAAAGTCATGATGAAATGATGATATTCTTTTATAGTGGGAGAAAAAACATTCTAAAGATTATTTGCTGCGGAAAGCAGAAAAATAAAATACTTCAATTTTAAAAATTAACTTTTAACTATAAAAATGTGTTTAAAAATAAATTGGGTTATGATACTGTTTAAGAATTAATAAAATTTAAATTATATAAATAGAGAGATGAATAAATTGTATTTATTTTTCACATATAGTTATCTATAAATTAAGGTAGTTAAATTTGTCTGCGGATAAAATTTGTCTGTTGTTGATGCTAATTTATGTGTGTACTCAAGATTAAATAAGAAATATTACAAAAACTATGCTAAAGTAATATTATCTGAAAATTATGATAATTTGAAAGGCTTTTTATAAATTTATCAGATTAAATGAGTTTTTTGAATAGAATTTGCTGAATTTATAACATTGCTTTTGTAATAGATTTACAAAACAGAGTTAATCAAAAGAATACTGACCACGTAGAAAAAGTACGAAAATCATAATTTTTAAAAATAATTTTTAAATTAAGTTTCATAATTTAAGATCTTGGATTGTCCCCATCTCCAGACCGGTTTCGACCTATGGGTCTCTTCAGTAAGGACAATCCAAGATAAAAATGATTTGAATGCCTTCTCTTGTAGTAGCATTTATCATAAATAAAATAAAAAAAAAAGCTTGTTTAGAGCTAATTAGCATGCTCTTAATTTTACGTATTTGTAAATGCAAGCTATATATAAGTCATGTGACATCTGACTTTTTATTATTAATATTATAATTTAAGATCACAAAATTAGTTGCTACTTCCAAACAGAAATAAAATACCATAAATTAATACTTTATATTAGTAATCAATAGTTCAGATTATATGACTTTCAAGTACAGAAGTCCATAATTATTTTAGTTATAGGTAAAACCTGTATTAATAAATTATAATGTATAAAACAAAATTCACATGACCACCACTTCTTATGCTTGTGTATAACTGTTGTTAAAACAGGCAAAACTCACTATACATATTGCCACACACAGCAAGCTAGAGTAATCAATGGTTGCCAGAAGGCTTGTGCATAAAATCCCCATCTAGTGGCTACTCATCCAATATCTCCAGACTAGTTTCTGGCTTGTGGGCCTTTGTCAGTGAGGAGCCTAATCCTGCCTAATAGGATAGTGGTGGCTATGGTTATTAAAGAACCAAAGACACCAAAATGTATGGGTGCTGAACTGAGTTTAGACCCATATATAAGCTAATGGGTTTGGATTGAAAACATTAAGGTGTTGTCCATTTAAGACTCATAGTTTTGTAGTTATCCTAAGATCTAGGTGCAGTATTCTCAGATCCAAGGCTCCTCACTGACGAAGGCCTCAAGCCAGAAACTAGTCTGGGGATATTGGATGAGTAGGCACTAGATGGGGATATTATGCACAAGCCTTCTGGCATCCATTGATTACTCTAGCTTGCTGTGTGTGGCAATATGTATAGTGAGTTTTGCCTGTTTTATAAAACAAAATTGTATATATTTTTTAAAATAAAACTTTATGAATAATCAAAACCATTAACTATAAGTAGCCTAAGATAATGTAACATGAAAGATATAGTTAAACAGTTTTACAATATTTTATTAAGATGAAACTGTTTTAATTATACACTTAGGCAAACATGCATTCATATACATTATTCTAATAATTAGATATCTTATTTTTATTTTTTAAATATTTTTTTGAATTTTAAAAGGTTTATTTGCAGGTAAAATTTACAATTATTCACTTGCTTGACCCAATCATGGAAATATATACATAAATAATGCAGCAATAATAATGTTAACAGCAATGAATAATATATAAATGTCTGAATTTGAAGTTAGTAAACAGCATATACTTGGTGTTCAGACATAAAATAACAAAAATAACTCAAGAAATTTCCCATTGTGGTTAGAAATGGAAATTTAGAGGCATTTTATCATTCAGGAATAAAAGAGAAAAATTCTAAATGCAGTATTTATATTCTTATGATTATAATATTTAGGGAAGAATCAGCAAATAACTATTGACAATAGAAAATGTACTGAGAGTTTATGCAATAATAATGAAGGTGAGAAATCCCTCACTTTAATTGGAAATAAAAACTTAAGGTTTGTGATGATGTTATTTTAATTGTATTTATATATTGGACTACTTCTATCATCTAATATTAAGTATTAAGTATTTTTGAAAAATTTAACTTTATTTAAATTTTCCAATTGCATTAACCTGTTAATAAGAACACACAGGTTAGCTTATGCACAATGTTTCAAATATTATTCTCTTCTCCATGTGGTTCTGGCCTGACCAGTGACATTACTAGCATGGGAATAAAACCTGGGCCTATAGATTCTTGAATATTGAACTTTAGTACAATAGCTCAGTTGGTTTGAGTGTTATCTTTAGAATTGAATATTGAAGAATCTAAGAGCCCAAGTTTGTTTCCAATGCTAGTAATGTCATTGGGCAGGCTAGCAATACCTGAAGAAGAGAGGAGAATAATACCACCCAAAACATTATGCTATTACTAAAAGGTGAATATAATTGGAAAATTTATATAAAATCAAATTTTTCTAAAGACATTCAATACTTAATATTAAATGATGGAAATAATTCAAAATAGAAATACAATCAGAAATCACTGTTACAATAATAATGACCTTATTTTGTAGCTATAAATTAACAAACTCTGAATGCAATCTGAGACTGCATATTTTTATTATTTAGTAAAGTCTCCATCCAAAAAACAAAATTTTAGTTTTATAAATTTAGAAGTCACATGTTATAATAAAACTCTTCCTCTTAGTAAGCACTACAATAATATTTAAGTTACTGAAATTCTTCAAATTAGATTAAATGTTGATGAATTTGTTTAGTATTATTTAAAGCAGGCAAAACTCTATTCGTATTGCCACTCAGTACAAGCCAGAGTAATCGATGGATGCCAGAAGGATTGTGCATGAAATCCCAATCTAGTGCCTACTCATTCAATATCCCCAGACTAGTTTCTGGTTTATGAGCTTCGCCAGTAATGAGCTTTGGATCTGAGAGAACTGAACATAGATCTAATGCAACCCTCCATCAGCCACCTTTTATCTCTACATAACTATGAGATTTAAATTGAAAACACCATAATATTTTCAATCCAAGCTTATCAGCTTATATAGTCATATAGGTCTGAACTCAGTTCAGTACCTATACATTTTGGTGTCTTTGGTTCAATAATAACCATTGCCACCACTACCCTATTAGGCAGGATTGGTTTTAAGCCAATAAACATCACATGATTACCATTTTTTATGCTTGCTCTTAACTGTTATTAAAACACCAAAAAAAAAAAAAAAAAAAAGAATCAAAGACATCAAAATATATAGATATTGAACTGAGTTCAGACCTTTGTGACTATATAAGCTGATTAGCTTGGATTGAAAATATTATGGGATTTTCAATTTGTCTCATAGTTTAGTAGAGTTAAAAAGTGGCTTCCTGGGGAATTGCATTAGATCCTAAGATCTAGGCGCAGTGCTCTCAGATCCAAAGCTCCTCACTGACAAAGGCCACAAACCAGAAACTAGTCTGGGGATATTGGATAAGTAGGCACTAGATGGGGATTTTATGCACAAGCCTTCAGGTATCCATTGATTACTCTGGCTTACACTGAGTGGCAATAAGTATAGAGAGTTTTCCCTGTTTTAATAACAGTTAAGAGCAAGCATAAGAAATGGTGATCATGTGATATTTATTGGCTTTAGTATTACTTATGATGCTTATTATTTTTACTTTTGTACCAAGATATTTGACTATAAGTTTTTTATCTTAAACATTTTTGGTACTTAAAATATTAAATTAATAATAAATATTTTGTTGCAACATTTATCTGTCTAATATTCTCACTCCAAGTTGAGATTTATTTCTAATTTTATCACATCTTGATATTGCTTTTTGATAACCATGCACAAGATTAGAAATTTTATGATTTCAAAACAAACGTTTATATTTTTAGATTTATAATCAGAAGTACTGCATAAAAAAAATGAGTAATAATTATTTATTGTCAGTTGATTTTTATGAATAAGTGCTTGCTAATAATATGTATTTATAAAATAAATTTACATAATAAAGATTTGTTATTTCATTTCATAACAAAATTATTTCCACTTGCCTTTGTAGAGAAATAAGAAATTAAATCATTACTCGCTAGGTTACTAGTTCATCAAGTGTTGAACGTTTGAGCAGTTTTGCATTCTTCTTTTATTCTAGCTAAGGAATATCTTATTTTATCAATATTGAATGGATAACTAAATTATCTAACAACAACAAATTTATTCATCTTGAATTTAAATACATGTCATAGGCATGAAAGGTAAATATAATACCATTGCTCACAGCAGCTTTATAAATTATCATAGATTACAATTATATAACCATAAATTAAGATAGCTCCCACTATGAAATTGAAGTGGAAGTAACTGCAACTCCCATTGGGCTATGCTCAAGCAGTAGTTAAACATTAATAAACTATGAATATAAAAGAAATATTACTATATTGTAAAACTTTTTTAAAAGTTTGTTTTTATTTGTTATTATTTAATTCTTGTGGAAGTTGAAATGGAAATCTATATAATATAATGTACATATTGTGTTTTCTATTAATATTTTAGAAATAATTGTTGTTTTTCTACAGATTGTTTGTGATGGTGCAAAACTCTACACTGATAAAATTCATTTGGTTCTACAAAGGGATGGATATTATGACAAAGAAGGACAATTTGATGTCACTTCACAGGTATAACATTTAAAATACAGTTTCTCTTTAAATCTGTGCAATTTCAGTCACAAACTTTTGTAAATTAAAAAAGAAAATAGAAGGATTTTTTCATCTTAATATATTTATTAATAAAATAATAGAATGATTTGTTGTTCAGAAATTTATTTGATGTTCGAACATTGGAAGTGATAGAATTGAGTTGCAATCTATAAAGTTATATTACCCATAATGCTTACACTTGATTCATTTTATTCTATTATTGTAATTTTATGTTACTAATCAGTTCTTACTTATGGATCTGAGACTTGGACACTTAATAGAAGAGCAATACAGAGACTTCAGAACACGTAAAGAAGTATGGAGAGATGCATGTTGGGATTAACAAGAAGAGATTGAAAATGCAATATATAGATAAGAGGACAAACAGATGTTACTGACCTCATTGAAAAAATTAAAAGACTGAAATGGAGTTGGGCTAGACATATTGCTAGAGGAGATGATAATGGATGGACAATTGAAATCTTAAACTGGATTCCAAGAGATTGTAAAAGACCCAGAAAGAGACCACATGTGAGATGGATGGCTAAAATAAGAAAGTGTGGAGGGGTAGTATGGGCAAGAGAAGCTAAAGATTGGAGAAGATGGATTGAACTTGGAGAGACCTTCATTCTGCAGTGGATTGATAATGGTCAATGATGATGATGAATTATAATGAGTAAAAGAATTTTGTTTGAATGATAGTTTCTATCAGTATTATAATACATAAATTTTCACAAATAAATTATCCTTGCTACAAAATATTTATCTATCATTAAATGTTTATTTTTGTTTTACATTTTTAGCATTTCTATAGCAGGGGCTTTACAAACTTCTTTTTAATTCATGCTTCCTTTTGATCAGATGAGAATTTTTTTGATTTTTTATTCTGTTATAAAAGGAATAGATACTAAGTTTAGCTGTAATTAATTTTTCATCATAATATAACAATATTAAAAGAAGTCATCTTGAAGCACAAATATTAGAGAAAATAAAAGTTATGTCAGCAGCCAACTGTCATGATTATACATATTATTGTGAAAGAAACAAACACCGAATTCTATTGTAATGATTTAAAAAATAAAAAGTTGCTATTACAGCCATCATGAGTATGACAGTTGTGGTAAAGATAGTCAGACAAGCATAAATATTTATAACACAAAATTTTATAACTAAAATTTGATATTTATTGCCAACATGATAACAATGGTGAAAATTAAATTAATATATGCAACTCAATAATTAATACCATTGCATAGATTAGTATTATAATAACACAGAGGCATACAAAAACATAATAAAGCCAGTGAGACCAGCAAAAAGTCTTTAGGTTTACCTTTGAACTTTCAGTGGTGGAGGTCACTGAATCATCCATAGTCTTTTGAACATTCTCTGCTTACAAGTGAGATTTTATTCCTTTCTCAGTCCAATCTCAGGTATCAACACTATGATCATGGAATGCTTTGGAACACTAATTACTATCATTGTTTATTATATTTTAGTATAATCTGCATCCTGGTCTATTTTTTTAGTTAAATATTTTCTAATACGGAAATGCTTATCTTTATCAACATATTTTAACTTTAATATTAATAACTTTTTAATTTTTATTTTGTAATACTTTAACATTTAGTTCAACTTTAGCACAATTATTTATTATATTCTAAATACAACATTTTTTTTATATTCTAAATATAGCAAAAATATAAAAAGCCTTATTATAAAAAAAATAATAGTATAAATAATATCTATAAAATAAAAAATAAAAATGAAAACATTTAAATTAAAAAATTTGCTAAAAAACTAAAAAAAAATATTGACAAATAGTATTATGTTTAGTAGGATCATGTGTTAGTATAACAAATTAACTTATTGTTTATCAATATTGATTGCAAAGCAGTATTAATATTTTAAGTGGCATTTTATTTTAATCAATGCTAAAAATACTAATGCAACATAAATAAGTGATAAAAACTAACAGAAGAACTGGAAATTCATCTTTATAAAAAAAAACATTCAAGTTTTTATTTTTGAAATCTCAAGATTAAGATTTGAATCATACAAAAGCTTTAAAAATTATCCTGGATATTTTTCAAATAAATGTTTCACTTATTTCATTTAGTTTTTGATTCAAACTAATGGACTACTGTTTAATTTCCATTTTCCAAACATAACTAAATTATTGTTTTTCTGAAGGTTTGTGATGATGGTGTTCTAGCTGTATTTTTATATTGGACTATTTCCATCATCTAATATGTGTGTTGAATGTCTTTAGAAAAGTTTAATTTTAGTTAAATATTCCAAATGCATTCAACTGTTAGCAATATCACAGCAAACAGGTTAGTATATGCACCAACTGTTAGTAATATCACAGCAAACAAATGTTAGTAATATCACAGCAAACAAATGTTAGTAATATCACAGCAAACAGGTTAGTATATGCACTAACTGTTAGTAATGTCACAGCAAACAGGTTAGTATATGCACAACATTTCGAGAGGTAATTTTCTCCCCTCTTCTTCAGGTGTTGCTGGCCTTACCAGTGACAGTACTAGCATGGGATTCGAACCTGGGTCCTTAGATTCTTGATAAGGTAACGTTCTAACCAACTGAGCCATCCTGCCAAATCAAAACTTTATTAGTATATATTTCTTTATATCAAGATTTAATTAAATAGTGCTATGTTTTAATCTGTAGTAATAATTAGGGATCACTCCAGTACACATGTTCTGGATAGATAGAGAGAATGAATCCACTCTATCTTTTTCACCTAAACATACAAGCTTATGCAAATCTTAAGCATTTGGAAATTAGAGTGTGAGATATTAAATAATTACTTACAATTCCTTTTACTATGTTTTAATGAATGATGCTTGTGAAATTTTTATAATTTATGATAGGTCATTATTAGATGAAATATTAACCATATATAACGAATTATTTAGTTATATAGTGCTATGTTTTTAATCTGTAATAACCATATATAATGAGTTATTTATTTATATATGTTTATCTTAAAAAGATCTATCTTTTCAAAAGACTATTTTGTGTTTGGAAAGGAGACTAAATGTTTAAATCTATCCAGTGCATGTGTAGTGGAGTGATTCCTAATTATTATTATATATTTCTTTGTAAAATTCATTCACAGTCTTTAAGTCAACTTTTTAATTTTTAAGATTTACATTCCCTCATTAATTTTTCTTGACATTTCATTACACTTTTTAAAATGGTCATTATTTTTTTTTAATGTAACATTTTATAGAATTTTAAATATTCAGTTTTTTCTATTTGAGATGGGTTTTTGGCTATACTTATCCTACTAAAACTGAATTAGCATCCATTCTCACATGTCAGTAATATATTCAATTTAATTCTTATCAATTCCATTCCATGATGTTCATAGATATATATACTTTGGAATTTGCTTTTTTAAAAAGTAATCCTAGGTTTCTTTAATATATAAATAATTGATAGTCAACTCCAAAAATGTGTTGCATGACAATAATACTATATAAAACTGAAAGAGAGATTTGAAATATCATCCTGAGACTTCAAAGAGAATATGCAACAAAAAAGAAAATGTAATCAAATAAAAATTGATCTCTATTTATTCATTAATGTAATTCCTAAATAGTTTAATGAACATAAAACCCACTGTATTCAAATCCTTTTCTATCCAAATATTCCCAAGTTAAATCTGGCATATATATTAAAATTTTAAATATCTGAAAACATTGGGTCATATTAACCTATTTCATCAGTAAGAGTTTAAATAATGAGAACAAAAATGAATCCCTCTGATCTTTTTAGTGCATGAATTCTATAATAACCCATATATACTATTTACCACCATTTTTAAAATAAAATATGAGCAAATGTAAACCCTCTTTTTCTTTTAACAAACAACAACAAAAAATACATATACATAGAAATCATATCTAAGTGAAAGTCTGTCCATTATCACTTACTAATCCATCAAGCTTCTGGTTCCTGATCCTAATGCATAGAGATTATTTTCCTTTAAGTAGAAAAGATGAACATAACTACCACGGATTTGAATCCAATTACTTTTGCCTTTAAATTCCGATATTTCCTTTAAGCATGTAAATATATCCAAGCCTTTAAAACAATAGGTGCTTAGTCGATGCAAAATCACATATCACTGGCTTTATTTTCATTGGTAATCATGTATAAGAGATTTTTTTTTCATTGACAAAATTCAGCCATATCCAAGTAAAAAGTAAATGATAACTTTTTCTTTCCAGATTAAGAAAGCGAAATTTAGATTGCTTGATATTACATCTAAGTCAAGTTAATCGATCTTGTGAAATCCATTAATCTGAAATATGATATCCATATACACATAATTGGATTTGCATTCATCACGAATAAATAGATGGCATTCTAGATTTTGACAATGGAATATTTTTTTTTGTTTTTATTCTTCCATAGTTTTAGAAATTAACCACTTAAACAATAAAAATTGATATAAATGTATCTAGTCAATGACAAGATTACAAAAACTCAAAGTGTTTCGGATCTATTTATAAGTGAAGCAATGGATCTGAAGTCCGATCCATGCTTCACAGCCTTCTATAAACTTAGTTAGTATTATAGACCTGAATTAAGTTTATAGTCCAATATCAGCAGGGTTTTGCATTAAAGCTAAAATTAATTATGTTTATATAATTTGTATTGCATTTAAATATTTTGTTAAATAAATTCCATTCTAAGATTAGATTTCTGTTAATAAAAATTACTTGTAAAATCTATTAGTCAAACATATATATACATCAAGCGTATATATATGAGTTAATGCAAAATTCTGCTGAAATAAAATACTTATTTTATTAAAAGAAATAAGAATGTATTTTTTTTTTTAAATCTTTTTCAAATATTTAGTATGATTTGATTTTGAGATAAGCCCGCCAACATTTTCTAAAAGAATATATATTTTTAATTAATTAGCCCATTCAAGGCAAATTAAAGATGGCCGTCTCTTTCCTTTTTAATTAATAAAATTCAAAGTTTAAAGAAAGAAATTTAGAGTAAAAAAGTAAAGGTTATTTTTAGAAAATGTTACCTAGAAACAAAGAGTGGGGGTGGGTTTATCAAGATCTAAGATCATACAAACAATAGAGGGTAGCTTACCAAAAAAACATATAAATAGGAGAGTGAACAAAAGACTAGGTTATTCAAAGTTTTCTTGCTGGCATTCAGATTTCCCTTTTGAAATTTTATTCACATTTTTCTTAAGGGAGAACTCTTTCAGATTTTACTTGTGGAGATTTTATTCCAAAAAGTTAGACAACTGTCGTCTTCAAAATCATGGAGAAATTTAAACATGCTCAAGCTAAAAGTCATATGAATTTGATGGATTCTACTATGCTTGGCTAGGCAAATAAATAGCTTTGCCTATCGCCAAGTTCCTAAATACCATCCAAAATGCCATAGTATCCACCTAATAGTGATCGAACTCTGTGCCGTGTCTGTAAGACTTTTCGTGAAACCATGCTACATATTTCCACTGTCCTTGTCCGAGCAAATACCTACCGATAGTCGGATCAAGCCACGAACGCAATAGGAAACATGACCAAGGAACCAGGACGGTAATCATATCTCTCCTCCAGTGAACTATTTACTTTCTACCCTTTTGTTCATACCTTTCTTAATTGAATTATATTATTAATTGTTGTATTTAATTATATTTGTAATGTAACCATTTTTTTATTAGACTAGTCTTAGATATATATTGTGTGATCATCTATCTATATTTAACCTTTTTCCTTCACTATTCTTCATTACTAACATGTATATATATTTTGTAGTCCATTGCGGTTAAGCTTAAAAGTTAATTTTTTCATTTAAAATCTCTTTCCAATTTTACTTATGTTTCTAAATTCCATACCAGTAAGTGTCCTTTGTTTGCCAACTTGATCTCCTTGATAACGCCTCTTTTGTCTGCCACTGGCTTATTACGTATATCAGATTTACCTATATACATTTTAAATAATGTTTAAACTCTGTTTTAGCACAAAGCAATTAAAAAAATGCTTTGTGAAAGATTTTTATTATTGTACTTTATTGAGGAGATTCGCGTTGACAATTTTAATAAAATTGGGAAGAAAAGATTTAGACCGCAAACATATTAATCTGTTTTTATTGTCTAATTAGTTTTCATTAATTTAGGGGAATAGCGGAGGCCATTAAATCATTATTCATATTTTAAAGTTGTTAATTAGACATATTATTTAACTAAAATAGCTTGAGTTTTCTAATTTTATTGTAATGCTTTAGTTTGCTTTTCCAATGATCCAGGCATGCAAAACACATTTTTCGTAGCACTTTTATGCACATTTAACTATTTAGCTCCATAGGTGTTCCCATCCATGTCTCTACCTCTGTTGCTAAGCTTTGTGGCCGGTGAGAAAATAATTTATGTGTGTCTCAGATAATGTTGTTTGTTCGTAATTAGCTTCGAGAATAGGCAAATAGGGCAGAGGTCATAGTATTCTTGATTTAATATCTCGCGAATGGATGGCCTTGAGGTACTTTTGCCTAGTATTCGAACTGGGTTAAACCAACATACATCATCTGACTGTCACATAAGATACTCTTGATGATGCTATTGTTGTCACAATGACTGTTCATGTTTGTCCATATTTATATAGATTAATAGCTTTAAATTTTATAAATAACCAGTAAAGTAAAATAATTGTTAGAAGATACAATACCAACTGGAAAGATATTAGAAAATCCAAAATTGAAAAAAGATAAACATTTAAAAAAAAAACTTAATAGAAAATTGCAAAGCAAATATGTGAAAGACAAGGAAAAACATATTTTCAAAGATATGAAAGTGGAAAAAAAAAGTCTTTTAGAGAATTCATAAGAACAAGATAAAATTTCAGACATAAGTAAATTCACTGAAAAATATTAATAAGACAGATTATAATTTAATTAATAATGAGTAAACAAAGGATTTATATTTTCAAGATGTCAACTAAGACACATTTAATGCAGTTCCTTACATTGAAAAACTTTCATCAAAAAAGTATGAAAACAGTTTGGCCTTAAGATCATTTCCAAAAGAAAATAAGATCTCTGGAATTATTGGTATTGCATCAGAAATATTTAAAAAAACTGAAGAAAGCATAATTGTGCTTCAGATTTGAGAATTTCATCAATATAAAAGAAAGTGAATAAGTGAACATTTGATCTGGTTAGACCCGAATCCCTGCTTGAGACATAAAATATCAGTTTGGTATTGCCTTATTTTGATCATGAAATGATTGAAAATTTATTAGAAAAATGTTAATATTCTTAGTGATATTCTAAAAAAAAAATGACCAGAATTGATGTTAAAGGGGACCATCATCACAACAATAGAATGCTTTTAAGCAGGTTATAAAATAAAACAAACAAATAATAGATCATTCTGACACCTAATAATAATAAATAACACATAGAATTGGCAAATTTAATATATATATTGTAATGGAAACGTATATGTAGCAGCCCCACGATTGGACTAGCCAAATGTAATGGAACCTATAATTCAGAGCCTCACTTGGATGCTCCAAATGTAATGGAACTTAAGGTAGCCCATGTTTGGGCAAGCCAAATATAATGGATCGTACTTGTTACATTCCATTTAAATTGAAGAAAGACAAAATTATCCCGGTTATACAAATAATGTAATGGAAACTATATGGTAGCTCATAATTAAGCAAGTTAAATATAATAGAATGTATATGAGTTATTCCATTTATATTAAAGAATGAAGAAAAACAAACTTGTTCCAATTATATTTTAATAAATTGTTTAAATTGCCCTCCCAGCTAGCTTTATATAAAACAAATCTAAAATCATACTAATCAATGAGATCTTTCATTATAATTTATCTTTTAGGTTGATGTGACTAACTAATCAAATATATATATCAAAAATAAAGGGACTTTTATTAAATTCAAATATACACATCTACTATAAAAATTTATGTACCTCTAAATATGTGTATGAAAAATAATATATGTAAGTGACCTACAAACCAAGTAATAAATGAAATAAGAAATTATCTTTTATTAAGTCGTAAATTCAATTAATTTACTAATAACTTTGGCATTAAGAAAATAAGAATAATATAGTATCGATCTTTAAATAATTACAAAGGCATTATTTATAAAAATAAATAGCACATCTTTTATTTATGTTATCATTTGACTTTAAATAATATTAATATTTCCAATATAAATATAAACAATAAATATATAAAGACATATTTATGCCTAATAGTTATGATATAAAGATAATAATTAATATATAGTACCTCAACTTATAAATTATATTTTCAGATTTTAAAATTATTTAAATATTTATCTTAAACATCATCTGTTATACGTTTAATGTTATAATAGAACAAGACGCTTAAATTGATCATTCACAAACGTTACATTTTACAATGAAAAATAAAAATAAACAAAAAAAAAAAAATATATCAATCTCAAAAATATATATATCCACACATCACTCATATATATATAAAATTATTAAATACCTTTTTAAAAGTTCACTTAGTTAATTGTCCTTTTAAGAATTAATTTAGTCCATGAGTTTTTTCATCTGTATATTTTTTTTATTTTTAGAATGCATTCTATAAAAGACGACGAAACGATTTCATTAAAGAAGATTATTAATTCTTGAATATATGCATATTTTATTAAAATGTTAAATCCAGCACATCAATTACAATTACTTTCAGATTAGAATTAAATTGACGATAATACATTTAAGATAGCTATACCAGCTTTTAACTCCAGACGCGATGAAATTTATACGTTGAAATTTTTAGTTGTTCCATTGAAAAATTGCTTTAGAATATATGAAAGCGATGATGATGATGCAGCCCTAGCTGCGATATATCCTTATTACCCCGTCATAATTTATATGTTTATTACAAAATATATACGTTACTTCAGTATTTTTAAAAAAAATGGTAAACTTTAAAGAAATAAAATGTAATAAAATTCTATCCTTCAGTTGTTTGTTCTATATCCCATTTTTAATAAGCAATAATCCTAATAATGGCTTCCTTATTATTGTCGCGTGGTTTCATGCCAGCAGATGCTATTTTAAAACTCATGTTATATATATATGTTCTCTTTTACAACAATTAACATCAAAATAAAAATAAAATATTAAGTATACATATAAAAAGTATCAAATCGAAAATTTAACATCTTTTAAAATACACATAAATAATTATTTATTACATTTAGTAATCATTGCAAATAAAATACTTTTTTTTTTTTTTTTAATCAACAATTTATATGTCCTTATTTATTTCAATAATTAAACGTTTATAACGATGTACTATCAATATATATAAATAAAATAATAACTTCAAATAATAACTATATTTAATAAACATAAAAGAAAAATTTAAATATTTCATATGTAAACTTCAACTTAAAGAGATTTTTTTTTTTTAATAACAAATAACAAATTTTTAAAATATAAATATCGACCTATTGATATTTACAATATATATATAATGTCATGGAAATTACCAATTCTATTTTAATTAATTTTTGAGCTGTTCTCTAATTGTTATATTCAATTACTGTTTACATAGGAAAATGAGCTTTTCCTATATTTTAGTGCTAAGTACGTGTATTTTAATAAAATCTGATCAGACAATGCCATTGGAAAATACATATTGGATTCCGGCTACGAATTATCTGAAAAAAGAAAACTTTAATTAAATATATAAAAATTTGTATTATATATTTATTAAACAAAAACGCAGGTTGGAATGTAATAACATTGGTATCTACCACATGGTACCGTGGGACTCCAACCAATTAGATTATTAAAATGAAAACTGAGAATGGCAATCTTCACCAAAAAGGGAAGAGAAAATTATTAGCTAGTTGAAGCCCTTGAAGAACAGACATGTTTCTTCCTCTGGCAATTACTGTCAGCCTTGCCAATCTGGCTTCTTCGAGAACTATTCTCCGGACTTTCATTAATACTCTGGGACCATAGTATCAGGTTACAAGACCCTTATAAATCAACTGTCTTCAACTGTTTGTAAATATGTATGTACAACTTCATATGTTAAAGTGAGAAAAAAATTTCTTAATAACTATTTAAATATTATGGAGTAACTATAGTTTACATTGCTATGCTGCCTGTGAATATATTGATGTCATTTTTTCTAATTTGCAATCCAGCTGTGCTGTAACTTGGTCACCACTGGACATAGCATGTAATTATTCAAAACAACACCAGTCAGATAGTAATCTTAAATTAGTTTATATATATTTTAATGTAAATTGTTTTTGAAAAAAACTGATATTAATTTTATACATAGAAATATTTCAATCATTTTTAAAATTTTATAATAAATAGTCACTTGTCATATATATATATATTGAAAAATAATATTTATATACTGAATAAATATAATGTGAGGTAATTACCAATTCTATTTTAATAATATTTGAATACTAATTAAAATAAAATTAATATTTTAATTAATATAAACATTTTCATTAAATGCATAGTGCTAAACAATAGGTTATAATATACTTACTAACATTAAATCCTCTTGCTAAAAGGTTGGTTTATAAAAACCTTATCCAATGGAAAAATATAGCAAATACTTCACCATAGTATGTGTTTTGCCTCAAGCAGAATTCTTTCAGGTGATCCTGGAGTTTTAAAAAAGTGAATCCCAAGCATTTACATAGATATAGTAATATGACTAATTTAAATTTCAAGAAGGAAAATATTACAATTCTTAAAAATGCAAATATAATTTTTATAATTTATGTTGACTAGAAATTTATTTTTGTGATTTTTGATTAGCTAAAGAATTTATCATTAATACATGTCCTTATAATCTCTTGTTTAATTTTACATATTTAATTAATTTATATACATATTAAGTGGATTGTTAATATTGTTATTAGCTTAGGAGATTTTTTTCCCTTAGATTATTTATAAATTATAAACTATAGATTTGATTTTTCAAGAATTTTAATTTTTTCTCTTTTGAAATGTAAATGAGTCTCATTTCTCAGTATTTATCATTATGTCTTAGTAAATGTTTGGAGTTGATTTTTTAATCTCCAGAACATCTGAAAAGATCCTCAAATCATGGTAAAACCCATATTGCAATGAAATGTTTGTCTGTCTCTTTACTGATTAGATATTTAGTTTTGAGGTTTTATAAATTATATATTTGGTCAGAAAATTTAAAGTTAGTAAGTTTCATTTAATTTAAATGTATGTATGCAATATTCAGTAATTTTATATTCAGAATTTTGTATATGGAAATATCATGTAATTTTATATTCATATTTATATATATTTGATTAAGTTTATTTAATTTCTTGCATTTTGTCTGCCTTTTTTTGTTTAGTTATGTATTACACTGAATAATATTGAACATATTCGAAAACATTTACATCAGCTACCAATACTTCTTAAGTGGGATGATGTAGCTAAAGAAATGTCTTTTAAATATGATGAGGATGAGGTTGGAGAGCAAGCAATTAAGACTTTAAAGAGATTAACTACTAATGCTGATGAAGATTTAAAAATTCATTGTTCAATGCTTCTAAAAAAAATTACCAGTCGCATGTCAGTTGACTTAAAACGTTATCTTTCTCTACTGATTGGTAAAGACCCTGATGAAAAGCAGGTAAAACAGTAAGAAAATAATTTTAAATTTATTTATAAATTTATTTATTTTTAACTTGATTACCTAGAAGGTAGTTTTTCTGTTTAGGAAATCAACAGCTTTCTGAAGTAATCTACTATTTTGCTAAATCATTTTATTGCATTACTTATGCTGCGATTAATGATAAAAGTAAAAATATCCCACTTGATGCAGTAAGTATAAATCAAGGCAATTGTTCACTGATTGTAAAATACGCCTGTTGTTTGCTGCCAGAACATTGAATAAAAAATTGTAAAGTTCATTTTGCAGTACTGCTTAAATAAACGCAATGTTTGTTGGATTTAAAATGTTTGTTTATGCTGTTGTTTTTAATGCTTATAATTATTGTGTTTATATATATATTTGATGTTTGTATGATAATAGACACATACGTAAATATTAAACGTATAAAAATAATTAACTATATATAATAAAAGTGTTAAAACAGAATTCTCATTTTTTTCTTGCCTCAGTAAATTATAATTTTTTTTTTTTATAAAATCATAATCCTTCACAAATCTTGATAAATCTTGTTTACATTTCTGAATTAATAATTTTTTCCTATATATAAATTTGATATTTCAATTATTTTTTTTATAACTATTTCCAAGAAACATTATAAATATATTGATATATATATCATACGTTCATAGAATATCATATTAATATAAGTGCAAACCATTTATAAAAATATTAATTCACCTCTAATTTAAACAAATTTCCTCTATTTACATTATTATCATTCTATTTATTTTTTAAATGAAACTTTTCTCTATTTATCCACTTTAAGATTATTTAATTACTCTTCTGAATTCATTACATTATTATATATCTTTTTAATCCTAAATTTATTTTAACTTCTCACCAAAAATTTCTAGCAAAAACTCCATAAATAATAACCAATTACAATAAAAAAAATCCCTGTTATCAATTTTATTCAATTAAGGTTCTTTTTCATATATACAAAGTCTCTTTAATTAATCTATTCCTGTAATTATTGTTTTTTTAATCATTCTTATTTCAAAATTTGAATGAATATAAATGATTAAATGTCCTATTATTCAAATATGTTTTTAAGTTGATTTTAAGGCTATTTTTCGTTATTACTCACATTATTATTTTTCATTATCATCTTTTTATAATCTTTGCATATTATTTCATAAATTTTATTTAATCTATCCATATGATCATTATAATTACCTGATTAATTAAATTAAGCAAATTAATCTTTTTATATACTGATTGTAATTTAATATCCATATGTATTTTCTATTAATCTGTTTGGTACTTTGGAATTAGTGCCACTGTGACTTAATCATTCAGCCGTAATTATTCTAACATTGCAAATATATTTGGAAATATCATTTTAGGTTTAGCAAACTTTATATTTAAAAAATGTGTTTTTGAATTCAAGTTAATTTTAAAAAGTTATTATGAATACAATATAATAAAAGTTAAATTAAATAACCTGAAAGTTGAAAATTGCTTTTGTTTTCTAATTTTTTAATATAAAAAAATCTTTTATTTATATTGTATTTCCCAAAAATGATGCACTTTTATGCTTGTTAGAGAAGCTGTATTTGTTAATATTTATTTATGCTTAACGTTTTCAAAGCTCTACAGTTTCATATTCATAGCTGTGTGCAGTTGTATAATTTTTTTAAATTAACTTGAATTCAAAAACTCATTTTTTAAATATAAGGTTCATATTTATAATAATTTTTAAAAAATTAAATTCAAAAACTAAATTTTTAGATATAAGTTTGCTAATCTTTAACAAAATAACAAACATAAAGTTTTAGAATAATTATGATTAAATGATTGTCACAGCAGTGCTAATCCCAAAGTAACATTTTTTTAAATATTTGTTTAAAGTATTATTTATTTTAAAACTAAAATGTAATTTTTTCTAATTAGGTTTTTTTATATTATTTTTATTTCTAGTTTCTTTTTTATTTTATTTATAAAATAGCTATGGTCAATTAACTTATTATCCCTATAGAATATTCATTTGTAAATGCATTTTTTTTAAATGTTTTTTTTAATTATTTTTCTATAATATTTCATTAGAACATATTTTAATTTCTCTATTTATTAAAATGTCTTTTTTTATGATTTGTTTACTACCTCTTTTTTTAAACAAATGTTCATTCTTCTGATTTTAAAAAAACTTCATATAAATAACTTATTTTAAGAAAAATGTCTGACAATTATTTTATATGATCTGTTAGTTTGATAATCTGGATGAACTCTTTCTAAATTAATCATAAAAATATCTCTAAACCAAACAAAAATAATCTAACTTCTAAAACTTTTTCTAAAAAACCCATTCTGGATAAATACTGTAACATTTACATTTAGTGATGTATGACTGAAGAATAAAATCTAACTGATGATCAGTTTGCCCAACTTAACTGCTGTGATATTTGTGGGTCATCTATCTGAAAAAAAAAAACATTATTAAGCCTGATCAGAGCTTGAAAAAAATTTCAACTTTCATTTACTCTAAATTCAAACTCCAATTTATGGTCATAGCAGTGAAAATGCTATTATCCCACTGTAAGGTTATTCAAGTGATCATATGATCCAATGCTGAAAGATATATCATAGTTTTACTGGCATTGAGACTATGTTTTACTTTTATGATTACAACTATTGCATCAATATATTATCTTGTGTTGGGTATTATAATTTATGAATATTCGAAATGATATGCATGAAAATTAAGAAGACTTCTACTGTAAAATTATTATTTTTTTTAAAGTTTAATGAATTATTGCTTTTTTACTGAGTTATTAGTAATTTTTAAATTAAAAAAAAAAAAATTAGGTAAAAATTTTGATCGTTCAAGAAAAGATGATTCATAAATTTTAATTAGTAATTAATATATATTTAATTCTTTTCTAAAAAAATATTTACATATAACTAAAATATTTTCATCCAATTAGTTTTACCAAAAAATTCATCTCTAAATAAAATAATTTTATGATTAGTTTCTTGGAAGATCATGTGATTATAGTGTGTTGAATAGCAATGGAGTATGAAGATTTTATAATAATGATCAAATAAAAATATTTTCATTTTTCTCATTTAGAATCAATTCAAGAGCCTTTATATTTTAAATCCATTACTCTGTTATTGAGCTAAATCAGAATGATTCATATACAAACTACAATGTGTTGACTAAATGTTATCAAGTTCATGTTATATTGTGCTAATATACTGTCTGCTGTAATTGTTAAATGTTTTATATACATATAATTTAATAATTAAGTATTACAGTTGAGAAACATGTAAATAATCAAATTATGTATAATAGTTCTGATATGAATTCTTTATCATTATACATGTAATATCTGAGATCAAATTGATTATCAGTTGAAATAGAAGGTTAAATACTTGAATTTTTTGCCATAAAAATAGCTCTATTTAAATAGCATGATTACAAACATATTTGCAATCAAGTATACTTATATTTGCTTATAGCAGTGATGGCCAACCTTTTGATCTTGGTGTGTCAAAATTCGTCAAAAAACAGCATTACTCGGGTGGTATGTCACTTCAAGAAAAATCCACAATTTTGTGATATTTGTACTGTAATAAGAAAAAGTTATAATTTTAATATATGTACTACATTTAACAAATGAAAAATAAATAATTATTTACCTAACCTGCTTCGTAACTATTAGAAAATATTGAGTACACTGCTGGTGATATTTTTCTCAATTTATGATAGCGTAAAAGTAAAGAATTTTTCCTAAAATCTTAACTATTTTTCTAAAATAATTATATTTTTAGTATATTTTATCAAAATAATTTATAATATGTAAAAAAATACGAAAAAAACACTCTAAAATATTCACTTTCATTTTGAATATCAAAACAAAGAACTTAGCACCATGACACACGTCAGCAAAAATGTCTTTGCATGTCACCACTGACATAGCATTACATTAAAATATTTAATGTAATATGTATGTATATATTCATGTTTATACAGATATAATGAGAAAATTTATCTGATGACTTTTTTATTTGTTAATAACTTACAAGAGTTTGGAGCTCATGATTAAAAATTAATTTCATTGGTTGCATATAAAAATAATTTACACTTTATAATAAATTAGTTTCTTTCTGTTACTAATTGTAAAAATATTAAAACCAACATAGTATTATTTTTAAATTATTTATGTTAAGAAACAACACGTGTTGGATTTAATATTTTTACATCTTTATAATATATCTTCGATAATAATTTATTGTTTACAAAAATTTAAGTTTTTTTTATAGATATACCATAGTAAATAGTAAAAATTATTTTTAACTCTAAAATTATATAATTCGATAGCTTTTATAACTAGGTTTTTTATTTTTATGTGTATTAAAACTTTGTATTTTATTTTTTTTGGCTGACTTATACTCATAAAATTGAGAATATGATATTTCTATTTATATATAAAATTATTTACATGTATACATAATTAGAAATTAGCACCCTCTAAAAAAAGATTCTTATTCACTTTTTTTTTAGATGTAAAATAATTTTAGTAAAAATGTTATATAAATATAGGAATACTTTAATTTTTTTTTTTTTTAGACAGTCGAGTCATTACTCCAATACTTAGACAATAACATGCAAACATTGTATGAACGCCTCATGTCCACCATCTACCCTCAGATGATAGAAGAAATTTGGAAATGTTTAGTTTACTGCATTACAGAAAAAATTCTTATGGGAGTATGTTTTTCTTAATTAGAAAGTTTATTAAATATATAGTATTTATATTATTATTTTTTAAAAATTAAAAGTAAGGTAAATTGACAAAATGGTTCTCAACATTTTTCTGCTTAAACAATTATCTGAATGATAGAATGGGAAGCTCAAGAGTTAAAGATTGATGAATCATTTTTCAACTGAGGAATTTAAATAAATCCCCTCAATCTGATCGCTTGAGCCTGTTGTGCTCAACCCATCTCTTTGATACTTAAACATTATATGATCTTTTAAACAATAGACTATACAATTGTATTGTATCGTCTTTTATTTACAAACTATGATATTCATTTATCTCTTACTGGGAAGTGATGTAGTTCCATTATCAATCATAATCTACATATATGACTTGAACAAATATGTTTCATGATTAATTTCTCTGCTAATCATGACTAGGAAGCTGCATGTTGATTTACTACAATATAGATTTTTCTGTTGTAAATAGACTTAGGCTTCCTGAAAATAAGATTGAACATGATATTTATATATATATAAATATTTAAAAATTAAAATTATATATATATGATAAAAGGAATTAGCATGTGAACATTTTGTAAGTGAAGTGTAATAGAAAGTGAAATATATTCTGTATTGCCCAGAGAGTAATTTTATTTTTTATCCATGTGTATGTGTATTCTATAGGATAAATATATTGTAATTCATTTTATTGAATATACAACAACAACTATTAATTTAGTAAATGTAATGTAACCATAAAAATACAAGTGAATTTTTGTAGAAGCTATTCTTCTTAAAACAGGCAAAAATCTCTATATGTATTGCCACTCAGTGCAAGCCCGAGTAATCAATGGATGCCAGAAGGCTTGTGCATAAAATCCCTATCTGGTGACTTCTCATCCAATTTTCCCAGACTAGTTTCTGGCTTGTGGCCTTTGTCAGTGAGAAGCCTTGGATCTGAAAGCATTGCACCTAGGTCTGGCTTTCACTGAGTGGCAAATATGTATAATTTTTCCTGTTTTAATAACAATTACAAGCAAGCAGAAGAGATGGTGATTATGTGATGTTTATTGGCTTAACCTTATCTTCTATATTTTCAAAATCAATTGAGATCATATACTTAAACTGATTATCTGGCTCAAATTTTTAGATATGACTGGTATAATCTATAAGTATCTCTTGTTCATCTTAGTCTACACCAATACAATCTGCTCTACACTGTTATTTATATCTATCATGATATCTTATCTTTAAATATGCAAATTAAATAAATAATCAAATAATTTATTGCTTGGGAGTTCATAAGAGTTTAGCCAAGGAACTTGAAATATATCCATAGTCTTCCAGTTTACAATTGTGCCAAACCAGAATAATGAACTCTAAGTCTCAAGATTCATAAATTGTGGCTCAGTTCTGCTTTCAGGTTTTTTCATCTTATATAAATTCCTAAGGAACAAGCCATTTCATTTTTTTTAAATAAATATATTTATTTCTCTTAATAAAGAAATATTAATAAGTCTCCATTACTTATTGATTTACACCTTAATATTATATAGAACATATGTAATAAAAAATATTTACAATTCTTTTTTGAAAACTATCTTTATTTGAGTTCTATTAACTTAGCCAATGATATGCTCAGAATAATAATTGCATGACAAGTTTATTTCCAGAATTCTTTTGATAGAGTCAACTGGCATTACATATGAAACAATTTTTTGCATCATTTCTTAATGAAACTAATATAGATTGTGTTATAATTAATTACCAAAGAAGCATTCATCTAAGAATTCTATTTACATATCTTTCTTCTTCAAGATCATCAAAGGTATTATGCAAGAATTAACCTGTCATATTATCATTTCTCACTACTTATACTAATCCTTTTCTAAATCAAAATATGAACCCATTAATTTAAAATCTCTGTACTGTTCATAGAAATAAATATATCTTCATGAGTTTATGATGCTAATTATTTAAAACATTGGAAACTTTCCATTGATATAACATTTTATTAATTATTTCTCATTCCTAAATGGATTCTTAGTCTTCTATAATTAAACTGCAGTTTTATAGCCATATTCCAGAAAATCATTATTGTTATTTTTCTTTAACACCTTTTATAAATTTCTAGGTATTGCTATATGCATATCATACTTTGACTAACCGAGGCAATAAATATAATTGTCAAAATTATTCTAATTTTTTATGCATTGTGATGTTCTCTTATAAATTTTTCAATTAAAGAAATTCATAATACATTGATAAAATTTCTTTGGAACAATGACTCAAGAATTATATCTCTAAGAATATATTATTATTATTTCAAATTTTCTTTAGTCTTATTTAATCCTAAACCATGCAGACAGTATATAATACAAATTTAAAGAAAAACGTGTAGTGACTTACTTGTCATTGTCATACTAACATATCTGTTTTATATAAATCTAATATAGTATTAACACACTAATAAGGTAGATATAGCTTATGCTGTTGCAATCAGTCTTCATAGTCGACTATAATTTTTTTTTCTCACATTAAACAAGATAATTCTCTAATATATCTTCCCAAATTGCAATTTCCCCCCTAAAATATAGATCATTTGGGATGTTAATCATCAATTTAGCAAATAAATATATTTTTCAATTATAACCCTATTGGGTGATTATATTTTTTTGACCATTCAACACTCCAATATTCTTTCATTTGTCTTTACAACATTCAACAAAATGTGTATTTAATCAGCATAGATTTTAGTCAAATTTATACATGGGTTAGATCAGTGGCCTTCAACCTTTTCACACCTGCGGACCAGTAAAAATAAGGATAAGGTTCTGCGGACTAGCAAAAATAAGGGTAAGATTTCGCAAACCGGCAGAAGTCTATAGATAAATTTTCTTAAAGATAAGCATAAGTGTTATAACTGATCAAAACAACAATGTTAAATATATAAGATAAAGTTTTATATATATATATATATGAAGTTTATATAATAAAAAACTTTTTTTTTAATTTTTTTAGAGAAGTAATAAAAAATTTAAAAAATTTAATTCTACCCCCCCCCCCCAAACATCTGTGATAACTAGAAAAACAAATTAATTTATGAATGATTGATTAGATTTTGTTTTCGTTCTGCTTTCTTTTTTTTTTAATTGGGTAAAAATGAGATGAAAAAATAAATAAAAATTGGCTATATTAATTAAAAGTTTAAACTCTTATTTATTATTACAAACTTTTTACTGCCCGTCTAGCACAAGGACCTGCAGAAAAGTTCCACGGCCCGGCACCGGGCCACGGACCAAGGGTTGAAGAACACTGGGTTAGATGGTTTCAAATCTTCCAAAACCATAATCACACATCACTATTATATTTTTTTAATGTTGGGACTATATGTTCTTTAACTTTTATTATGCATTAAAATGCATCTTGCATTCATTTTGACCCAAGGTATATTTTTATTTTAATACCATTCTGATAAGTCTGTGTAATATATTATCTTTGCTTTATTCATTATATAACAAACCAACAATAATGATCAAAATGCTATTAATATTATTTTTAATTTGTTAACATCTTTGAAGTAAATGCTTGTTTTATTTCATTGTACGTTCTAAAAAGACTAAGTTAATTAAAAACTTTGATCAAGTGTATGATGAATGATTTTAGGTCTTGAAAGTCAAAAATAAGGATGAGGTCATTGATACTTAGACGAAGTAAAACATGTCCAGAAGATATGATTGCATATGTAGATAATGTACAATGTAATAAAACATCTGTACTATTAAACTCATATTTTTGAGATTATATAACATAAAAAATAAAATTCATAACAATGTAATATTTTTTATTTTACAAATAAAACCATATGAAAATAATAAGAATTTAAAAGCTTTTTTAATAACTTGTCCACTGCAGAACAAAAGTCTCCAATACACTTTCATAGAGAAACAGCAATGAAAGAGAATTTTTAACCAGGCTTTCCAATTGCAAATAGATGAAGACTTGAATAATTTCAATTCTTATTTATTCTCTAACTAAAAATAGCTAGATACTTATTTATGGCATATAATTTAAATGATCACATGATCACTATCTTCCATGCTTGCTCATAACTGTTGTTATAATAGGCAAAACTCTCTCCATACAGTAGTGCCACTCTAAGCAAGACAGAGTAATCAATGGATGCCAGAAGGCTTGTGTATAAAATCCCTTCTAATGACTACTCATCCAATATCCCCAAACTAGTTTCTGGCTTATGGCCTTCGTCAGTGAGGAGCCTTGGATCTGAGAGCACTGCACCTAGATCTTAGGATCTAATGCAACCCTCCAGCAGCCACCTTTTAAGTCTACATAACTACTATACTATGAGAATAAAATTGAAAACACACAGATATTTTCAATCTAAGCTCAGTAGCTCAAATAGTCATATAGGTCTGAACTCAGTTCAGCACCCATACATTTTGGTGTCTTTGGATCTTTTACAACCATAGCCACCACCTTCCTATAAGGCAGGATTGGTATTAAACCTTAAAACATCACATGATTACTCTGTCTTGCTTAGAGTGGCACTACTGTATGGAGAGAGTTTTGTTTATTGTATCAACAGTTATGAGCAATCATGGAAGATAGTGATCATGTGATGTGTTAAGGTTTAATACCAATCCTGCCTTATAGGAAGGTGGTGGCTATGGTTGTAAAAGAGCCAAAGACAGCAAAATGTATGGGTGCTGAACTGATTTCAGACCTATATGACTATTTGAGCTATTGTGCTTAGATTGAAAATATCTGTGTGTTTTCAATTTTATTCTCATAGTTTAGTAGTTATGTAGAGTTAAAATGTGGCTACTGGAGGGTTGCAGTAGATCCTAAGATCTAGGTACAGTGCTCTCAGATCCAAGGCTCCTCACTGACGAAGGCCATAAGCCAGAAACTAGTTTGGGGATATTGGATGAGTAGGCACTAGATAGGGATTTTATGCACAAGCCTTCTGGCATCCATTGATTACTCTGTCTTGCTTAGAGTGGCACTACTGTATGGAGAGAGTTTTGCCTATTATAACTTAAATGATCATGGGGCTAGCTAACTGAGAGGAAAATATTAATAAAAGAATCCACAGATTTGAGCTTAAGATTATATGTGTGATATCTCTGCACTACTAGAATTGGAAAAAAAAGTTAATAAATTTTAAAAATTTTGAAAAGGGTTATGAACTAGATAAAGGTTTTAAAGTGTCCCAATTATTGATATTTTCAGCATCATTGCCCAAGATTGTTTAATGTGTTCCAGTCTGAAGAATGAGACTGCATTCACTAATAATAAAGGAACAGAATTTATTTAAACCAAGATTGAAAATCAATATTACTGAGAGATTATTAACAGATATTCCAATTCTTCTAATCAAAATAAATATAAAAACATAATGAATTAAATTATTTTAAATGTCTACACACTTTTTAATATTACTTATCTGATATATATATATATATATATATATATATATATATATATATATATATATATATATATATATATATATATATACACACACATTTAGTTAAAGTAAAAGTTTAAAATATTAAAATAATTTTAATCTATTAAATTAAAAAATTTCTCAAGGAATTAAAGTTACAAATTTTATCTGATAAAGAAAAAACTGATTACATCTATTTTGGGATTTTTTAAAATTAAAGCTAATCTTTGGAATTTAGAAAATTTATTAATTAATTATATAATTTAGAGAACAATAGTGGCTCATACTTTAAATCTCCTCAAAATCTAAGTCAGGAGATGTAGACTCAAGTTCAAGAGCCAAGAAGAAGATAAAAGAATACATCCAGCAGAAGAGATAGGCAGCTTAATGGAAGTACAAGAGCCAAGAAAGAAGCAACAGGATACTTTCAGCAGAAGAGTCAAAATCCCCACTGAAGGTCTAAATGGTAGTTTCATGGGATTAAAAGGTCATAAGAACCACAGTATTATTGATTGCTGGAGTAACCTCTTGGCTATTCATGCACAGCAGTTCAATATACCGAATATTTATGGAAATCTGTCATTCCTAAGCCACTCATTTTTGATATGATTACTATAACTTAAAAGCAATGGTGACGTAAGCATAATAATTAGACACATAAATAAAGTATTATTTATAGCTGGATGAAATATTGATTGAAAGGATTTATGTCAAGTAATCAAAAAAAGTCTACCAACCTTCCAGCATTCTCCAATTGTATTTTTTTAGCTGTAGTTATTATTATTGCATGGCAATCTCAGAATATTTGAAAATTTGGGACCAAGTCTATTCCATTGTGTACCAACACAATATCACTTGAATTTTTTAGCTTAGACAATATTTATTAATAAGAGCAGTTTTCTGCTCTATTGTTATCTCTAGTTAGTTTGATTAAATTATGATTCATGGGATGGGCTATGCATTATTCTGGCTTTTGTCTTCATCAATGAGAACTAGGCATATAAAGTTGGAACTGATGCAGTTATGCATCTGATCAAAACCTTTGACTTTTTATTTTCTATAAAGCTAAAAATCTGAAATTCAACAAATTAAGTTTTTAAACTCAAGCTAAGTCAATAACTACATATTTGACATCTTTTTTTTCATAACTGTAAACCATTTTTGCATGGTCACCATAATTACATTGGTTGTAGCTTTGAATCCCAAACTTTTTTTGATAAACAAAAGCTAAAAATTAATCTGGGAGTGAAAATTTAAATTCAGTATTGTCTGGTAATCCTTGATTACTTCAGCTTACTATAGGTGGTGCTAAAGTAGAGAATTGTTCTTATTTATATAATATTATGTAAGCTTAAGAATCAAGAGATATTAGGTTACTATACAGATTTTTTATCAAGAAAAAATATATCAATCTTTAGAAACTGAAATTAAAAATATAATAGTTGTTGAACTATGATTAGCTCTATATAACTACATAAAAAGATTGGCTTGGGTTCAACCCTTTAAGATTTTTGAATTTCAGAAATTTTAGCTTGGATAATAATTGAAGCGCTAATTTAAGATGTTTCATGAGAATAGTAGTTTTAAATCACAATTCCTCATTGATAAAGATCAAAAATCATTCTGGGGATGAAATTTTAAATAATAGTGGTTGCTTAACTTTATTATAAATGTTACTAGATTAGATAATTGTTCTTGTTTATTCCACAATGCAAATATTGTGTTTTTAACAATATAATTATCTTCCAAGATGGGTCTTTGATGTATATAACTAAAACTTAATGAAGTAACATTCTCTCAATCTTTCAAATTATATGATGTAATTATTAGTAAACATCAAAAATGTTTAAGAAAGGAATCTATGTTCAGTGTTTTCTATTGACATTTTTATATGGAGAACTTGAGATTTCTTCATGTAGAATGTCTTAATCTTCCTTTGGCTAATTTTCAACTGATTTACCAATTAATCTTACATAGAATATAAGTAAAATTGCTTATAAATGATAGTCCTAATTTATATTAATATAAATATTAAAAGTTTTCCATTAGATTGAACCAACTCTTATGTATATGTAATATAAGTCTATAATTAAAATATAAATTTAAAGAAAATAAATTTAAAGAAATTAAGTAATAAAAAAAGAACAGATTATTTAAGTCAAAAAGAAAATTGTAACGGTAATACATGGAAAAAGGTGATCAAAAATTAAGTGAATATTTTATTGCTTGGGACTTCATAAGAAGTTGAACATAAGAAAATGACAGAGCTGGACAATGATCCATGCATTGTGTGCAGGGGAAAAGAGAATTATAAAAAAGCATTAGAAAAAGATCTATTCAATGTTTTTGTAATTTCACTTTTGGTGCAAATGCATTATTTTTTAAAATACAAAAATTATTTGAAATAATGTTTAAAGGATTCTTAAGATAATGGGAAAATATAACATCTGATTTTTTAAAACAGGCAAAACTCTCCATACTGTAGTGCCACTCAGTGCAAGCCAGAGTAATCAATGGATACCAGAAGGCTTGGGCCAATTTTATTCTCATAGTTAAATAGAGTTAAAAGGTGGCTGCTGGAGGGCTGCATTAGATCCTAAGATCTAGGTGCAGTGCTCTCAGATCCAATGCTCCCCACTGACAAAGGCCACAAGCCAAAAACTAATCTAGGGATATTGGATGAGTAGGCACTAGATAAGGATTTATGCACAATCCTTTTGGCATCCATTGATTGCTCTGGTTCGCACTGAGTGGCACTACTGTATGGAGAGTTTTGCCTGTTTTAATAACAGTTATGAGCAAGCATAAGAAATGGTGATCATGTGATGGTTGGTTGTTTAATGCCATCTGATTTTTTAACAATAAGAAGAAAAAAAAATTTTAATTATTGACTTTTTTAAATGATATTTTTTTCCATTTTTTATGTATTTGAAACAGCTACCATTTTCCTAGATTTATAACAAGCATGATTATAAATCAACTATGTGTGATTTAACTAATTGGTAATAGTGGTGGTTCTAAATTTAAAGATTCCTAATTGCCACTTAAATACTTAAAGATCTAATGATCTATCTTCCTCTGAAACATTCAACTATATGATGATTATTATGAATCTTTATATATAAAGAATAATTCAAGAATTTAAAAATTGTGTTTGTATTATTTCAGCAACCACCTGAATACTATGTGATTATCCAGCAGGTAAATTTTCTATGGCGTTTATTTATATTTAACTATTGTTTAGTATTTTGGTTCTAATGCCCCACTATTTTGCAGATGATTGCTACATTCCAAGATTATTTTCTTCGAAGTGGTTTAAGAGAAGATCAACTTAATTATCTTATTTTACAAGACATTACTGACATATTAGAATTAAATGCAAAAAGCACTCAAGAATTACAAATGGATTATTTTTCAAACTTAGCAGATAATATCGTGAGTATAACTATATTACAATGTAAAAACATTTGACTTCTAAAATAAGATCAAACTTAAGTCCTAAAATATAAAAACTTAATATATTGAGTAATGTAATGTGAAATGACTTCATATTAAACAAATTCATAAGCTTGTATGATAATATACTTGAAAACTCAATTAGCCAAATTAAATATTTTTTTCTTTTGAAACCTTTTTATATTGCTGTAAACCCATCTATTTTTTTCTAATATTATTTGTTTCCAATACATTATTATTTCAAACATTCTTTTTTCCAACAATCTCTACCTTTTTCACTATTCTCAATTTTATGTTTTTCCCATTCTCCATACAATTTATCATGTTTTCAACATCCTACATTCTAAACTACCTCACTTTGCTTTCTTCCATATTTTGCTTTAAATCTCTGTAGGTTATGAAATTCCTTAATATTAATTAATTAATTTCATATATATAAAATTTCATATATATAATTTATATATATAAAATCCCTATTTTCTTTGTCATCACTACAAGAAGAGCATATATGTGTGTGATATGTATATATGCTGAGCTGTATCTAAAAAAAAAAAAAAAAAAAAAAACCTTTTCAGCTGCAGATATAAGACCTTTTGCTAATTTATTACAAACAGTAATGAAAAGGAAAATAATGTTATATATAATTTTGTAATGCAATGTAAAGTTTTGTAAAAACAAACTGCAGATATAAAATGTATTAATTTATTTAATATTATTTAATGTTATTAAAATTTAAATGTAATGGAAAATTTCTGTATGCCAAAAGTTTGCATGTTGTTTGTTTTATATATGTAGTGTTATTTTTATTATCACATCTCTTGAAGTTAGTAGTAACATTAAAAATATTACATCAATAATTCTAATTAAGATTTATATGGAGTTTCATATTAAATAATCATAAATAATCTATTATTTATGAAAATATTCAAACTAATACACATGTTTGTTTGAGTCATTGTCTCTAAACAATATTATTATCTGGTTAAAATATAAACCTTCTCTTAAATATTAATTTGAAATATGAGAATAGTCCACTTCTAAAGACAAGGTCAGATATGACAGAATCCAAGGTCAGTATCTTTCCTGTTAACTTCAAAAATCAGCATTTAAAGTCATTAAAGTAATTTAAATGAATTTTAAAAATCCTACTCATGATATTTATTATTTTCATAGTTAGAATCAATTACTACCATGAACTTTATGCTTATATTATCAACTTAGTACTCTTGCTTAAACATATGTATAATTATATATTTAAATTTTTTAACTATTGTTGTATATTTGCATATGGTTTTAATCTGCTGATAATCATGGTAATAAGGTATTAATCTACTCTAGAGATGATTTACAATTTTACAAATCAAGTAGCTTATTTCCATATATCATAGCATCGGCCAGGATATGAACCCACAACCGTCTGCAACCAACTACTTGCTTGCAAAGCGGTTGCGATGACCTCTCGGCTAACAATGCTTGACAAATCAAGTAGCTTATTTGTGACTTAAATATTGATTTCAATTTAAAGGAAAGGTTATTGCATTGTATTCATTGTTATACAAATAAATTGAGTTTTATTTATGACCTCACAAACGTTGGGGCCATCTAATTAGTTAGAGGTAGCCAAATTCTATATATAAATCTCTTCCTTTGTATTTTTAATTCAAATTTTCATGCATTTTTTTGTCTGGGTAATGATGTTCATTCAGTTTAGGTTATATAAAAAAAGGAAACCATTTCATTACACTGACAAACAAACATAATGTAAATTTGAAATAGAAATTGCTAAGTAAACATAATACAATCAATAAAATTATTTCATGAATTGCTTAGAATACAACATACATTTATATTTCAGGTAACTCCAAGTCCATTAGATTATTTTGGCCATATTGCCATAAAGGTTGCTTATGTTGAAGAAGCAGGCGGTTTAGTCAAGATAATAATAAAAGGTATGTATATATAAACTAAGGGTGCAATGCTGTTAATCAGGAAGATTTTTAATTCAGATAGAATTATTAAGGTGCTCTACAAATTTTTATTTTAGCAAGAGCTAGAATTTGTTTAAGTAAATTTTAAAATAAGGTTAAACAAAAACAGATCATTTAATAATATAAATAATCTGGCCAACATGACTTTTCTAATTTCTCTCTCTTAACTTGACAACCATTTTTCTTAATTTATAATTTTCATTTCTTTTAAAAAATAGTAATTGAAAACTTTAATCACTATTTTTTTTAAAAAAGCATTCACTGTTTTTGATTTTAACACAAGAAAAAAAGATAAATTTTAATTGCTAAATCATCAAAGAGCAGTTTTCTACTTTAGAGGCAGATACTGTAATCGCATGAGCAATCAACGAACATTAGATGGGATAGCACTATAATATCTACATTCCCCAAATCAATTAGACTGACATTTACCTTTATCAGTGAAGATTCAAGATATAAAGTTGGATGTATCTGGCAGCCCCTTTTTACTCTTTGTATATTATTTAGTCTAGTAGCCTGAAATTTAAAACTTTTATTAGTTTAATTATTATAAAAGAGCCAAAGATTGGAGATATTTTTGAATCTTAAATCTTCACTGACAAAGGCAAAAGCCAGAAAATATTTAAGAATGTGTGTATTATTGCACTATATTATCTGGTGTCCATTAATTATGAAAACTTACAATAAATAGCTTTAGAATAGGTAAAGAAAACTGCTTTTGGAAGCATATAAATAGACTCAGAAAAGTCATATGATAATAGCAATTTTAAATTGTCATATCTGACCTTGCCTTCAGAAGTGGACTAGTCCAGATTCCTTTTTTATTTGATCAGATTGAGCACACATTGCTGCTAATCAATGTGTAAACATGTGATAACCAATGTATAAACATGGCCAATGTGTAAACATGTGTATAAAATCCTATCATTGTTTAGGCTCTCTGAATCCAATTGCTTCCAGTAAAATAAGAGATCTGGCAATAAATAGTCAGCCTTTTTGGAGGCAAGAAAGTCCTTGATCTTAAGAAAGAATGTTTGTCTACCTGAATGACTGAATGTGCTCTCCATTGAAACCACTTTCAACAGCAAAGGTGTTTATACTATATTCACTATTGATATGCAGTGAGACAAGTCCGCAATAGGACTGAAAGCTGCTATGATGATGGCAGACTCAAGACAAGCTGTCTAGTATATCCAGAAGAGTCATTTAATAAACTAAAGGCAAGCTGTCAAGGAGCTGGAAGAGTTAAGACTAGAACTCACAAGGCAAGCTAATGTATACAGCTGAAAATGAGTCCAGTATACATCGAATTGTATTTATTAATTGCATAATATGTATGTATATTTATTCCAATAAATTATACATATTGTTTATATATTTTTTGGCTTGAGTCTGAAACCTGCAATTCAACTAACCACAACAGATTTGGTGCAGTTCAACAAAAGTATAGAGTAAATATGCAAGTGTATATTTAAAGACATTCATCATATTAAAATCACTATTCAGCTTGAATAAAAATCAGATTCAGGGGTTTTGAAAAAATACGCAAATGCAAAGCAAATAGATTTGCCATATTTACAAATCATTGATAAAATATATCACTTAAATCTACTCGAATATACAACAGATTCAGCAGAGACAAAAGAAATATTTTTCCCCATTGACTGGAAAAATAATATAAAATAAGCCAGTTGCACAAGAATTGGTTGGAAAAATGAAGGAAGTATGTGAGCGTTGTTAGAGACATTCACCATATTTACATTGTAGTGATTATTAAATCACTTAAATCTGTTTGAACAAAAAAATTGACTGCAAATGTATAGGCATTGTCAATTAAAAGCTTCATCCAACCATGAGAGCTTCACTTGCAAAAGCAACAGAAGCTCACCCTAGTGGATTGTTAGCTTTGTCTCTATTGATTTTCTTTTTAGACAGATTACAAACCATAGCTGTAAAATTAAAATTACAAGTGATAATTCCCAAAAATAAAAATCAATTTCTTAGACAATTACAAACTGTAACTGTAAAATTAAAATTATGAGTGGTAACTCTTTGTTTCTCTTATGAAGAAACGAGGGAAAATTAAAAAGTGTCTAATTCAATTGGCTAGTGTACAGCCCTCCATTTCATCCAGAAAGCAATGGCCAGACAGAGATTAGTTCAAGAAGCAAAAAAGCTGATAACAAAAATGGATGTGAGAAGCTGGAACACCAGGATTGCCAGAATACTACTAGCGCAGCATTCCACACCAAATACAGTAACAGGAAAGATTCCAGCAGAGCTACTACTATTCAATAGATCTCTGTAGACTAACCTGTCAGCTCTGAAACCCGATTCCAAATACATGGAGAAAGAAAACTGCAAGATAAAAGTACAAATAGGCACTCACATGCTTTGCAGATTGTACTATGGATTCATAAAATGGATACCAACAATGTTTACACAATTGAAAGGGCTCTATACTGTAGTAGTTTAAACAGCAGATGGGTATCAACCTCATTTCCACCTAAACCAATTGAGACTGAATCACACAGAGACAAGTACTGAAGCAGTTGATCTTAGCCCAAGATTGAGCTTCATGGTTCTATCCACTCACTAACTACTAACCCATATTCAAACCCTATGTCCACCCCACTCCTTTAGTCATGTATATATTTTTTATATATATGTTTCTGAGATGCGTGCCTAAAAATTATAAATTTTAGCTTTTTAATATATTTTTTTTATTATTATTAATTTTTTTCTCCTTCACATTAAAATACATAGGTGCGGCTCAGCTATATGTGGATATATATATTATAGGAGCAAACATACTAACAAAATATTAATTTTATAAATAGTTTATTATGTGTCAGTTATAAAAAAAAAATTAAATTATTTTTTAATTAAACTGCATTTTCAAAATCAATAGACAAAGAAAATGTAAGATTTTGTTAGATAGGAGATTAGAGTTTAATCTAGAAATAAAAAATTAAAAGCATTCAACAAATACCTGAGCGGGATATAAAATGGATTGATTTTAAATACCAAGGGATAGTTACTACTGAGAGAACTGTGTTGCCATCAATACTCCACGCAACTTTGGAAATCTAAGATAATGATCAAGTAGAAGCCAATCACCTTTTCCGACCCATGTGGGTCGTTCCCTGATACTGTACCATCTTGCTGCTGCTCTAGAATGAAGTAAAGGCCCAATCTGAGAACTTTGGAATGCTTATCAGAAACTTGCTGTCACCTAAGAACTTGCATGAATCCCTAGCTGTCATACATGAGCTGACTTTTTAAAATGGACTCTTAAGAAATTGCATAAGGTAATTAATTATCTTTATGTTGCCTGAAAGTAAATCTAGCCAATTAATCTCATCAAGATTTCTTTCATAACTGATTTAACTTTGTATCTTTATACTATGTAAAAATATAATTTGCTCTTAAATAACTTCTATAAATCTAATTCCCTCTCATATGCTCTAACTTTCTTTAACATTGGTGCAGTCATTTTTTATATGCATTTATTATTTGATTTTTCTCTTTATTATTAATATGCCAATCTCAAGCAACCTGATGAGCTGAATTTCTATAATCTTTTCTTTTCCTCCTTTTAAATAAACCTCCATGAATTAAGGTTATTAACATCTCCTCAAAATATAATGTATGATTAATTAATACCTCGCCAGATTGTTTTCATGAGTTAACATTTTATTTTGGATTTTAGTATAAAAATTGTTATTTGTTCAACTCCAAATAGAATAAAGTAATTCTACATGGGGTAAATCCATCTCTCAAGCTAATTAATGCTTTGAAATCTTTTACAATGTTATTTATCTAAATTCTAAAAGGGTGACCTATTACTTTGTTTTCTATAACCACTTTATTTTTCATACTCTTAAGATAATGAATATTTAAGTATTCTAATTATTATCAAAATCCACAAAGGTGGGATTGAATCATTTTAAATACCAGAAAAGGAAGGGGATAACTTTTAAGGTTTTTTTTACTAAATTATCAAAATCCACAAAATTGGGATTGAATCATTTTAAATAGCAGAAAAGGAAGGGAGTAAATTTTAAGGTTTTTTTAACTAAATAAAATCTTGTATCTATATATATTATAGTAGCATAGCATATTATTTGTATAAATTATGGCATTCAAACAAGGGGTATTTATTTTAGAGCAGTAAATCCTATTCAATGTCATTAGTGACATCAGTATTGCATTACTGACATTTGGCTCATCTTCATGAATATATAGATACGTGCTTCTAATCTGGGGGTTGCGACAAGATCCAACCCATGGATTTCTCTTCATGTTCTGTCCTGTGGATAGTTGAGCTTCCCAGGATCTTTTTTGTATAAAAAGGCCTCTGCACATCGGTGATTTCAGTATGCCTGGGCCATGCCATACCTAACTACATTTCTTTAAGCACTGCCCTAAAGAGGGGTCTTAGATTTTGTTTTTCGTCCATAAGCACGTCCTTTTTCTTTTATTTCTTCACCATTATGTCAGTACCACACTTCATTTATTATTTATTTTGCTTCATGACCCAGTTTTGATGTTATATTATTAAAATTGTGCTCTGCTCAAAAATATATATAAATGCTGAATGTTGGTAATTTTATTAATTAGTAATGTTATTTCAATCTTACTATACAATCCCACTATCGTAATTTACTATTTCAGTATTTAAGAGTATATGCCTTGGGGGAAAATCAAGTGTTCTGTCTTTTAAATGTTAATTAAAAGAATTTTCAATAAATATTTTGTCATATAATCAAATATAATTTTTCAAATGTATTTTATTTATTTTCACGACCGACATATATGTAACAAATCTTGGAACGCTCCCCGAAATAATATGTTAGTCACCATGTTTCAGAATCATAAACCAAAGCGTTAATAGCAATCTTATGTAATCTTTTTAATAATTGATTGGCATCTTAATACTGTACCCACCAAAGATGTGTGTTAATGTATATATACTATTTAGTTAATAAAAGAGCATATGAGAATTGTCACTGTAAATCCAAATATCTAATTATTTATTGTTTAGTAGACCACTCATTCATGCACACATTAATGTATATAATTAATCCATTATAGTAAACTATTATTTATTGTCTAACTTATTTGAGTCGTTTGAATTCCCTTTTCTCCACTTCCACATGTATAACCATGTGTATGCATATTTTAGTTTAGTTATAATGTAGTCTCATTGTCTTTTTCACTCAGCTAGTGGGCTAGATTTTAGAATAAATTCTCATGTGTCATTATTATGTTATTCATTAGGTGTTTGATCTGGGGCTTGTGGAATGGGTTCAAATCCAGATTGGTCCCTGATCTAACCCTCTACTAGCTTGACTGGGTTTGAAGTACATTTTTTGAGTTCCAGCTCATTAGATGGATCAAGATGTTTTGACAGTACAGTGCATCAAGTGAAAATGATGACCACCAAACTGAAGACAGCAGCAAACAACCAGAGACAAGTCCATAAAACAAGGATGATGAACAAGACAAGAGCAACAATAAACCTGAGAAACCAACAAAGCAGACAACATGTCATCCAGCTCATCTCAATGACTACATTCTCTAGGACTAAGTTTAGCCAGGGGGAGAGATGCCTTACTTTGCTTTCAGAAGTGGACTAGTCCAGATTTCTTTCTTGTCTGATTGAATTGAGCATGCATTGCCGCTAATCAGTGTGTAAACTGTGACAATCAATGTATAAACTTTGACCAAAGGGTAAAACAAGTATGACCAATGTGTAAACATATGTATAAAATCCTACCATTGGTTAGACTCTCTGAATCTGATTGCTGCCAGTAAGGTAAGGGATCTGGTAATAAATTGTCAGCCTTTTCGGAGACAAGCCAGAGAGAATGTCTGTCTAATCCAAAAACAATATGTGCTTTTAAGAGAGAAAATATTTGTCTATCTGAATGACTGAACATGCTCTCCATTGAAACTACTTATAATAGTGAAGGTGTTTCTACTATATTCATTACCGATATGTATATGCAGTGAGGCAAATCTACAGTAGGGCTTAAAGCTGCTATGATGATGGAGCCTTGAGACAAGCTGACTAGTACAGCCAGAAGAGTCATTTAACAAACTCAAGGCAAGCTGTCTTGTACAGCTGGGAGAGTTAAGACTAGAACTCACACGGCAAGCTAATATATACAGCTGGAAGTGAGTCCAGTCATTCAGCATGACCAGCTCATTATTGACTAAATTATACATCTGCTGTATCCACAAGTATGATTGGGCAGCCAGAAAATGAATATATACAATAAAAGAATCTCAATATTTTTTAAGTAATCAGAATAGTGAATAGTTTGTAACAACACTATCTCTACAGTTCACTAATGTTTCAATCCCTCGATGTACATTCAGGCTGGCTGCTACAAAGCAGTTCACAATGGGCTAGGTTTATGCACACCTTGGCTCTGGTCCAGTTTATCTGTACATGAACACATCATAGTGTAGCACTGCGACTGACTATAAGCTCCTTACAGCTTCCATCTGCAACAGTCCACCAGTAATTCCACTTGAAAACTGCTGAAAACTCAACTCTTCATTTAGCTGCTATCTAGAGATGGTTTTCTCAGGCTACAGTCTCCCAATCTCTGTGGGCCTATCCAGCTATCCCTGTGAACTACATTTCCACTGAGTACTGGACATTAACCTAAGCATTGACGCTAGATCTCTCCTACTGGAGATGCACTCGAATAAATGGCCTGACATACTTGTTACATACTCTTTTTATAGATTTCTGATAACTGCAACAATTAATTACATTCTCCAGTAAAGTAAAGTCTCTTATCTAGAAATATTTGCAATCAGTAAATATTTCTTGGAATTTTGTCTATCGCCATTACTGCAACAATTAATTACATTCTCCAATAAGGTAAGGTCTCTTATCTAGAAATATTTGCAATCAGCAAATATTTTTTTGGAATTTTGTCGATTGCAATTATATTAATGCTTTAATTAAATTCCTCAGTTATCAGTACTTGATCTAAAAACTATCTCTCGAATAAATTCTAGTTTTTCTGGAGTGCACAAACGTGTATGCAATTTTTACAAAATACAACAACGTCAAATTGTATTTATTGATTGTATAATATGTATGTATATTTGTTCTAATAAATTATACATATTAAATAGTAAGTGTTAATATTTTTGATAGTACTGTTGGTTTGATTCTAAACCTGCAATTCAGCTAAACACAACAAAATCTTAAAAAATATTACTGAAAAAAAAAAAAAGGATAAATGTTTATTTTTTTTTGATACAATAAAAATATATTACCAATATAAAAAGTATGTTTAATCTACTGAATGTGTTGATTTCATAAATATAAGTTAAAATTAATGATTGTTATTTAATATTTACATTTTAAATTTAAGCTCCTAGCTATATATGGGTTCTTTAATTTATAATAAAATGTACATGAGGGGTCAGATTGACCTTAGGTCAACATGGGTGTGACAAGAATCTCAGCCTCAGGGTGGCCTTTGAGCGTTCCATCATCACATATTCAATTGGATGGATGGTTGAAGAGTTGTAGTGTGGAGTAGATTGAAACCTGTCTATTAAAGTATGAGGTTTGGCTATCTTAATATATATCGGAGCACTTATAGCATATATGCTTAGAGATGGTAATCTGGACCAACTGATGATTGCTGGTTTAGCATGAAATACGTTAATTGGTGATTATTTATCTTTTCAGCATATATGTGTTCGGGTGTATCAGTGTTATGAGATAGAGTGGAGAGTGGTGGGTGGTGTGAAAGTCTGTGCTCATATACCTTATATAATAAAGTGTAAAGTGCATTGTTAGATTATTATTGTATTATCTTTAATGGATAAAATTTTATAATCTAGGAAGACCCGAGAGTGCTGAATTAATGATATGATAGCTGTAATAGAAAGCAAGTAGCAGATTATTAAATAAGTAGCTGTTTATCTTATAGTCATCTAATCAAAAGTGTTTAAATAATTAAAATTGTTTTATATTTCTATTATGATTTTTTTAATACAGTACTTTTTAATCTTTTATTTCTAAAAGAATACTGACTTAAAACAAAGAGAACTGTTTTTATTTTTATATTTGTCGTATTACTATAGTAAAACTTTTTACTATCAGAACTATTTATACCACTACAGTTCTTCTAGTTATTGTGAGTAATATGTAGATCGTAGATGTAATACTTATTAAATCTCTGTAAAGTGTTATCCTATTCATATTCTCAGACTAGTTTCTGTCTTAAGGCTTTTGTCAGAGAAGGGTTTTGAAGCTGGATCTAATGCATCTGGATTTTTTGGGGGATCTATTGTATATTTTTCATTCATCTTTATATATATACTAGCAAGCTACTAGTCTGAAATTCAAAACATAATAACTCCTCATTGACAAAGGCTTTAAGACAGAAACTAGTCTGAGGATGTGGATGGTTAGCACTCAATAAAGATTTAATAAGCATTACATTCAATATTTATTAATTAGTCAAACTTACAACAGGTAGCACTTTGACAGTAAAAAGATATATGATCTCAACTTGCAGAGTGCTTTTCAAGAATTAACTATTTTTTCCACAACAGCTCTGCGTATGTTATAAGCTTGGGTAATCAATATATCTTATTTTATCCTTCTATCTATATCCTCAGGCTAATTTCGGGTGTATAGCCTTCATCAGTAATGAGTACTGAATCTGGATCTAGTGCACTTAAATTTTTTCTTGGATTTTTAATGTGCTTTTCAATTACTTTATTTTACGAATCATTTCCCCCCTCGAATGAATAGAAAATCTATTAAAAAATCAACAAATAAATTTCCATAGTGAAAAAATGGATAATTTAAAATGCAGTTTAGATCAATTCTTCTATTGTTTCTCTGTACTCTTTTTTTTTTTTACTATTTTATTTTTAGTTCTCCATTTTCTTTCTAATCTTTTTTCTCCTTTTTTAAATAAATGTTTTAAAATATCTGATTCATGGATTAGATTACAACTAATACAAAATTTTAACAGTCAATAAGTTTACTATTAGGTATCTCTTTTATTTTACTTGCTTAGTTGAATATTGATATTTATTACAGACTCATTTTATTAATATTTCTTAAGATTGTTTTTAGTTCTAATAAATTTACTCTTTTGTAACCAGAAATGGTTTTATTTATTAATAAAGCTACTTTACAATCTAGATGGAAGCATTTTTGTAATGTAATAATAATAATAAAAAGTATGTAAAAATTGATGGTTTTATTTGTTTGTTTATATAAATTGAAAACTATTACTTTAAACTTCTATGAATAATTTGTATGATATATTTTTAATTTTTATTTTAAATGAAATAATATTTTATTATGACTTAGAATAGTTAATAGTTGACATTCTAGACATAAAAAAAATTATTGATTTAAAATAAACTTCAGAGAGCATTTTCAAATACATTTTGACAGTCACCATGTTAAATAAATTACATAATTAAATAAACTGTATTAATAAAAATTTAATTACACAAAAATGTAGATCACAATTATTCTTTCTCTCTTCATTTTCTTTTAGATTACTACTTTCACTCACTTAGGTCACTGCAAAGCCAGTCACTATGAGTCTCATATCATTGTTTATCCCTCTGCATCAATTGTGGCAATGGAATAATGTGTGTGTTACCATTTTTTAATTATTTAGCCAACATTCTGGTTTCTTTTTTTTTCTTATTTATCTTTTTATTCTTCTAGACTTAGGATGACAACATTTTTAATAAATGAGATGAAACGTCATCTTTTTTTTTTACTTCCTCTAAGTCATATGTTAATGTAGACTAATTTTCTTAAAGCCATTCTGCATCTTTCCTATATGTGCAATATCTTTGTTTTTTCCAATCTTTTTTATTTTAGTATAACATTTTATACTCACTTGAGCTTGTTTATTATCTATGTTCATTTGTGCTATGATAGAGCCATCCACTTCAGTGATTAACTTTCCATTGTAAATTTCTGTAAAGTATTTTAGTATTTGTTTAACTACAAAAAAGTTTTCAAGTTAGATTAAAATTATGAGATCATGCTTTTTTGACAAATTATCCATGATTACAACCCACTGCAATTTGTGATGCCATTGTTTTATGTAAAGATTAAACATAGTTTATGAGACAATATTTAATACTTGTTTGTTTTAATAAATTGTACTAAATATTAAACCAAAAGCATTACATCGTTCCTAGCTTACACAATATCCTTCAAGAATATCCTTCAAGAACAATGAGATGAGATGCACTGTGACTGCTTTATCAGAGTCAGGAATCTCTCAGCTACCATGCCTAGAGAAACCTATTAACCACTTTACCTTCCCTTTCCATTCCACACCCTAAGTTTTTCCCATATTCTTCTCTATCCTTCTTCATCCCATTTCCATAAGATAATCTTTGTCAACTCCATGACTTTATATCTAAATTCCTCTTATCTTTTGCCAAACCCGGCATAAAAAACAATAATTCACTTTCATATAATCACTTTATATTTATTCTTCCACAACTTCATTATTTGTACCCTTTCTGCTTTCAGTCATTTACATTTAATTAACAGATGCCTAATATTTTCTATTCCTTCCTTATATAACTTGCAGACTAAATCACCCACATTTTTCCATTTATGTGTTTATTTCTTTGTTGCTAAAGATCCCATTCAAGCCTTTAACAATAAAATTACTTTCCTTGCTATTATCATAAATTAAATCGTACCCAATATTCTATTTACTTCTATTGGATATTTAAATTCTTTTTACTCTCCATACTAGTTCTCCATCTCTTCAACTCCCTATTTTTTATTAATGCATCTATTCTTCTATCCCATTTTTTAGCACTATAACACTTAACAATTTGTCTAACATAATCACCCCTCCTTTTGTAAAAGTATACTGACATAAATTCTTTATCCAAATCTTCTGCATATCACATTACTTTTCTCACCATCTTATTTCTGCCCTTTATTCATACTCAATTAAATACCATTTTGGCTATTCTTTTATTACCCCTTTCTCCTTGAATTGTCTTCTTTGCCATCCTTACATCTGATGCATGTCTTACTATTTCAATTTGTACTTTTTTTTAAGTAATCTAATACCCCTTTACTAACACATATTCTACTCCATTGCTAGCATCTATTGTAAGTTTGAATAATCTATAAATACTAGATTGTGGTGTTTATTAAATCTATTTCTTTAATTAAGATGTTTATTATTTTAATCTACTGCTATCTCTAGATATTCTAAGAATTTACTTCCCATGAGTACAAATAAATACTAATAGTTAATATTCAGATAATTCTTTCTTTACGATCGTTAATAGCGATTAACTATTTACATATATACATTCATTAATATAAGAAGACTTGAAGGCATACAAAAATAATAATTTAGATCAATGTGACCTGTAAGATTCTTGGCTGACTGTTCTTATGTTGGTAGGTCAGCTCTCTGCACTTGAAGTCACTGTGCCATGGGAGACGATCTGCTCCAACATGTATGTCCGTGTGCATAGATGAAACTCCAAGGATTAAGTGAAGTCTTTTTGATTCGATTAGTACTGATGCATTCATTGTTTTAAATCCCTGAAATTTATTGGCTAATACTGTCTATCCACTCAGGTGATTCATTTTAATCTCCATACAAGAATTTACATCATTATCTTTCTTTAATTAATGAGTTTTTTTTTATCGCTTGTCAAATGTTTTCTTTTAAAGGAAATGTAACTCAAATTCCTTTGTTTTATTTCATTAATTATGTATTCTACTATCATTAATTAGACTATTATTCATTTTAGAAAATATTCTTTTTCTAATCTTAAAGTTATAAATCTTTTACTTACTAATTTTAAAAGAATCACTCTTTTAAAATTCTTTAATTTATTTATCTTATAGCTTTTTCTCTCTAAGTTTATACTTATATATGTATGTGCATTTAAACATACACATACATATCATTACTTCCCCCAAGTTCAGAGATTAGGTTTCAGTTTCTGAACTTAATACAAGTTATTGAGAAATGTGGGGTTTTTCATCTTCCTTTTAGCACATTGTTGAATTATATTTCAACTCACTAGGAGCATTCCAGGAAATGTAGTTGTTTATTTTTCATCAGGTCTATGCTAATATCTGGCCACCAGACATGACTAAGCACTAGAGCTTTTGCTCTGCCAATATCTTGCTGACTATTATGCAGCCACTTTACTATATGCTGCATATCCTTGACTTTCATAATGCAGCCTTTGCATAATGACATTTTCTTCTGGGCATTCCATAGTTCTTTGTGAAGGAAACTGGAACATTGCTTCAGCCAGTTTTCTTGAATATGCTTCATAATCTATTGGTAGCCAATGTCTTCGGCCATCCAACAAGCTGCAATTTTATGTTTTACTTTTGATTTCATTATGTCTTTACACTTTGTTTCCCTATGTTTCTGGTCATCATGGATCTTCTCTGATCTGTATTTGTTAATTACTGGCTGCTGGAAAGGTTTCTTCTCTGTAAGTATATCTATTTCACCCAAATTCATCTTAATCCCCTCAGGAAGTTTTTTTCTCTGGGGCTATTAGTTTTTTTAGTAATTTGTTATTTTTACTCCCTTTTTGCTGAACCAGTCCCATGCTATTATGGGGTTGATAGGGGCATGTACTACATATAGTGATAGTATATTAATTTTGTGCTGACTTTCTCATATTGGCACTTCAACTATGCCCTTTATTCTAATGGCATTACTATTCATATCTAATACCTTTAGGTAAGATTTTTGAATAATGGGTCTTTTCCTACACTTGGAAGTAACCATATACCATTCACAGACTGATATGAATAATATGCCACTATCACTATCCACTTGCACAGATATGAGCTGATCACATAGCTGTAGTTTTAACATAATTTTATCATCAGTGGACATTTTTTAATATTGGTATGCTGAATTGGCTGACCCTGATATGAACATTTATGATTCCTTGTTGGAATCATTACGTTTTTCTTTACACATTTTTTCCACGTGTCCTATTTTTTTTACAATTATTGCAACATTCTCATTTATGAAAACAATTGATGGCTTTGTGGCCCTTTTTCTCACAGCAAAAATATATAAACCGGTTTTTTCTGTTAGCACTATTTTCATTACTTTTTGACCACTCTTTCTTTACAGCTTTACAAATGTCTGTATGTGATTTGCTATTAATTTTGAACAGTGAATTTTCGAGATTGCTTGAGCATGAGTTCATAAGCTATCCCACCTTTTATAGCCTCTGTATAATCTAAATCACTAACAGCCAATAATTGTTGCTGTAAATTATCATGACACATACCACTAAGCAATTGCTCTAGCAGGCTTCATCTAGGAAAGATCCATAGACGAAATTCTTTGATAGATTATGAAGAGCACTATCGTAATCTTTTATACTTTCATCCCAACTTTGGTTCCAAGATTGGAATAGCAGTCTAGAGACATGCCTTGAGGGTTGGGGGTTAAAATGGTTTGATAAACGCCATTTAACCTGATCGTTCAATCTTCAGGAGTTAGAGGTTCAGTGAGCCTGTTGGCTATCTCAATAACTCCTTTTCCAGCAAAGCATAATAATGAAGCAACTTTATACTTATCATCTTTAAGTGTATTAATGAATAAGTATTTTTTACACATTGAACATACAGTGGGCAACTACTTGTCTCACTGACATCAAATTCACCAATTGCTACTTGCATTGCCTAGTCTTTTGTCTAAATTTAACCATTCTATTAATTAATGGTCCAATTAAGACTGCGACTGTGCCTAGTGTTATGTCTAGCTATTCTAAGAATGTATTTCACATGAGTACAAATCAATACTAACAGTTAATATTTAGATACTTATTTCCTTACAAACCTTATTAGTACTTAACTATTTACATATATACAATCATTAACATAAGAAGGTCCGAAGGCATACAAAAATAATAATTTAGGTCAATGTGACCTGTAAAGTCCTAGCTAACTACTGTTCTCACATTCAGAGGTCACTTCTCTGCACTTGAAGTCACTGTGCCATGGGAAATAATCTGCTCCTATATATATGTCCATGTGCACAGATGAAGCTCCAAGGATTAATTGAAGTCTTCTTGATCCAATTAGTACTGATGCATTCATTGTTTTAAATCCCTGCAATTAATTGGCTAATACCCTAACCATCCACTCAGATGATTCTTCATTTTAATCTCCATAAATTTACATCGTTATCTTTCTTTAATTAATCAATTATTTTTATCGCTTATCAAATGTTTTCTTATAAAGGAAATCTAACTTCAATTCTTTTAATTCTTTTATTTCATTAACAATGTATTCTACTCTCATTAATTAGACTATTATTCATTTTAGAAAATAATTTTTTCTAATCTTAAAGTTATAAATCTTTTACTTACTAATTTTAAAAGAATCAGGCTTTTAAATTTTTTAATTTATTTAACTTATAACTTTTTCTCTCTTTAAGTTTATCCTTATATATTGTAACATTTTGCAACTCTTTGTCATGTACGTTTACGTTTTTTTTTTTTTACTTTTAAATCATCTGATATCAAACATTCATCCTTATCAAACTAAATTTTACATTTATTCTTTCTTCCCGAGAGTGAATTTATACGGTGACGTGTGCCTTATTGATAGCCCTTCCCATACGAAGTTTTCCCCTAAAATTGAGTCATTCACCCCTCTGACGAAGTTTTCCAGAACTTTGGGTCATTCAAAAAGGGTAAGAGAAGAAGCTGACCACAAAACACACATATATAAGGGAATTGTATCGAACCCTCCCAGCTTTAATTTTACCTCTAATTAGATCTCTACGTTTATGGACAATGTATCTTTTTTTTTGTTTGTTGCCAAGCATCAATCTTGCTATTTAACAAGAATCGTAGGGTCTATTAAATATTTGTTTGACTCAGCAATTTAACTCGATGCCCATCTTAATGCTCAGGGTGTGGTAGCGCATTGTGCCGAAGAATAAACGAAGGGTGAATGAACTTTTAAATCGAATCTTTTCTATAAATTTCTATTTTTATTCCCATTAAAATCTAAAATAAACCTCTTAAAATCCTCATGCACCTTTCTAACTAACCTGTTTTGCTTTAACTTATTATTAGATGCACACCAGCATGCACATGTATCTGATTTTGGAATATATAAATTATATAACGTGTATCGAAACAAATTAACAGTTTAATTTCAAATTCACCAATATTTATTCTAAGAAAAATAATAAATGGCACATTCATATATACGATAAATATTTTTAATGAATTACAATTAAAAGAGAAAACAACAACAACAACAAAAAACACTAAATAATACATGTATATCACTAGATAATTGCACAGTTAAGTTGGATTAGATTTAAGGATTAAAATGATATAATATGTTTATATTTACCGGTATTACAGAGTCTGTAGAACCTGTGTATATGTTTCCAAGTGTACTCGTAATTTAATCCCGGGATCTAGCATAGGCAAATATGGCGTCCGTCTCTTCCACTTAATATTTCAATTCGTTAGTCCATCTAAAGTGGCGTATTTATGCTACTGTTCCTTTTGCCTTTTGGATAAATTCCGAAATGGTGGACGATCTGCACCAGATTCAAATAGTTATAGTTCTGAAGGGCAATTGGGGATGTTGACTGCGGTACATATTTACATGGCATAGGTAAAGGGCTGGAGTGCTAACACCAATGCCAGCACAATAGTGACTTTACCCCATGTGATCCATGAGGTCTCCTTTATGTTTATTTCAGTTCGCAAAGTTTATTCCCCGTCTTTCTGCTTTATGGCTAATTTATTAAAATCTTCTTCAATATATTTTATAATACCTGCTCTTCCCCATCAGACCAGCAAAAGTCAACTGTCAGTTCTCTCAAAATTAATTAATTATCAGAGTTTCCTTTCTCCTTATCTCTGGTATTCCTTTGTTTTCAAAAATAGATTTTTTTATAAAATGCCAACAAAAGAAAAACCACTTAGCAATCTCAACTTTTCCTTATCTAATTCTTCTTTTTTTTAATTCTTGGAACTTTTTAATTATAAATCTTTTCATCGACTTTAATTAAATAAAAGAAATCGAACACCAATGCCAGCACGATAGTGACTTTACCCCATGTGATCCATGAGGTCTCCTTTATGTTTATTTCAGTTCGCAAAGTTTATTCCCCGTCTTTCTGCTTTATGGCTAATTTATTAAAATCTTCTTCAATATATTTTATAATACCTGCTCTTCCCCATCAGACCAGCAAAAGTCAACTGTCAGTTCTCTCAAAATTAATTAATTATCAGAGTTTCCTTTCTCCTTATCTCTGCTATTCCTTTGTTTTCAAAAATAGATTTTTTTATAAAATGCCAACAAAAGAAAAACCACTTAGCAATCTCAACTTTTCCTTATCTAATTCTTCTTTTTTTTAATTCTTGGAACTTTTTAATTATAAATCTTTTCATCGACTTTAATTAAATAAAAGAAATCGAAAAGAGTTCAATAAATAATGGGCATTCCATATTCATTTCTCTTAAAAATTATTTCCACAAAATCCGTTTAATTAAAAAAAAGAGAGATATCCTTCAAGTAGTTAGATCTGTTTTTCTTTTTTGAACAATGAGATATGTTTGGCTAATTAATTCGGGAAGTTATAATTGTAAAAGAAACTTTTTTTTTTACACGCTTTAAAATCTTTTAATTTTTTTGTTTTTGTTTTCAACAGCAACATTTACCTATATACATGTATGCCACTTAAAATATATACCTATACCCCTCATTCCAGAAAATACACATGCGTTTGTCTATGCGACTTTTCTGAAATAATTATAGCATAATAATAATATAAAAAAATTGTCTAAAATCTAAATTTTTTTCCTTTCGTAACAGGGTTTGAACCCAGCTACTGTCCCAATGCCCCCCGTTGGAAAGACTTCAAAATGAGATTTATTTCATTTTGAAGGCTACCAAAAAAAACAACTCTGACCCTAACCCTTTCTTATATGTATATGTCTTTTCCCTTCCCTTTATCTTCTATCCCCTATAAATTTTATTTTTTTATTTTTGTTATGGTTTCTGGTGGTTAGGATCCTTTCCCTGATCATCATTTCTTCATTTGCCTCAATCTATAGGTTTATCCTGTTCACTTTCACTCATGTCTATGGCGTTCAACACTTCGGCCACTTCTTCAATTGACAATTTTCCAATCCCTAACAGCATTTGTTCGATTTGCACCAGCAAATTGGGTTTTATGATTCTTATTATGTGGCTCTCAGTCATATTACATTCATCCAAGGTCCATAGCTTGGCCACTTGATGCTGAAAAAATTTGTGTGTAGTTCTCTTGGACACTCCCTCTGTACTTTTCTTGCATAACGCGGTATCTGACTACCTCTTGTCACTTTTCTGACCAGAATGTTTCTCGCACTGCTTCTGTATATTCTTTAAAAGTCCAGGGTTGGTGGAACAGTGACTCCCACCAAGATAATGCATTCCCTGCCAAGTTGCTACATGCTAGTAATACCTTGTTTTCTTCAGGCATTACGTTTATACTGAAATATTTCTGTAGACTCTTAAGGTGCTCCACTGGTGCTTCTCCTATTTGGCCTGCAAAAGAACGGATCTTAAGGAATTGGTTAACATTAGTATGGTTAAACATACATTTCTCTGTGGTTTGGTGGTCTTCCATTATTTTCTCCTCAATGACTGGCTCGTCTTTCCCTTTCTTCATTTTTATCTTCAGTCTTCGGCTTAGTTTCATTTTCACATGTACTGTCTTTTACTTCCATTCTATCTCTTGTTTGCTTTTCACTCACCCTTTCTCCCATCTGACTGCCTCTTATTTTTTTCTGCAACTTTTTCTTTAATTCTAACAACCTTTTCTCGTTTTTTCTCTGCCCCTCTAATATCCTTTCATTTACTTCTCTCTTTATGTCATTTATTTCTTTCTGTAATCTTGTTTCCATTTCCTGTAACTTTTCCATGATTCATTCAAACATGTCCATTTCCTTTCGCTTATCTGTTGTTTCTTTATCCATATTACCCTGTGATCTGGTTTTCATTCAATTTTGATTTTATATTATTTTCTAGTGAGATTAACAATACATGCCAGGTTCAATGTCCCAGCTCCCCGACCATTTTCCCACATAATATTTATTATTTTTCCTTTTTTGTTTTTATTTGCCTATGTACCATTAAATTCTATTTCTTATTATTTTTCTCTCCCAGAAAAAAAAATATTTAACTGAACAGCAATGAATTTTATACCTTAAAAAAACACTATTTCCTCTCTTTTTAAAAAAAATGTTTTCTCTTTTTGATTAATGCACCTTCTATATCCTTGTCTACATTCACCCTATCGATCTCCATTCTTCAAAAGCCCCACATTGGGCACCCTGTAACATTTGCGACTCTTTGTCGTGTACATTTGTTTTTTTTTACTTTTAAATCATCTGACGTCAAACATTCATCCTTATCAAACTAAATTTTACATTTATTTTTTCTTCCCGAGGGTGAATTTATACGGTGACGTGTGCCTTATTGATAGCCCTTCCCATACGAAGTTTTCCCCTAAAATTGAGCCATTCACCCCTCTGACAAAGTTTTCCAGAACTTTGGGTCATTCAAAAAGGGTAAGAGAAGAAGCTGACCACAAAACACACATATATAAGGGAATTGTATCGAACCCTCCCAGCTTTAACTTTACCTCTAATTAGATCTCTATGTTTATGGACAACGTATCTTTTTTTTTGTTCGTTGCCAAGCACCAATCTTGCTATTTAACAAGGATCTTAGGGTCTATTAAATATTTGTTTGACTCAGCAATTTAACTCGATGCCCATCTTAATGCTCATGGTGTGGTAGCGCATTGTGCCGAAGAATAAACGAAGGGTGAACGAACTTTTAAATCAAATCTTTTCTATAAATTTCTATTTTTATTCCCATTAAAATCTAAAATAAACCTCTTAAAATTCTCACGCACCTTTCTAACTAACCTGTTTTGCTTTAACTTATTATTAGATGCACACCAGCATGCACATGTATCTGATTTTGGAATATATAAATTATATAACGTGTATCGAAACAAATTAACAGTTTAATTTTAAATTCACCAATATTTATTCTAAGAAAAATAATAAATGGCACATTCATATATACGATAAATATTTTTAATGAATTACAATTAAAAGAGAAAACAACAAAAAAAAAAAAAACACTAAATAATATATGTATATCACTAGATAATCGCACAGTTAAGTTGGAGGATTAAAATGATATAATATGTTTATATTTACCGGTATTACAGAGTCTGTAGAACCTGTGTATATGTTTCCAAGTGTACTTGTAATTTAATCCCGGGATCTAGCATAGGCAAATATGGCATCCATCTCTTCCATTTAATATTTCAATCCTTTAGTCCATCTAAAGTGGCGTATTTATGCTACTGTTCCTTTTGCTATTTGGATAAATTCCGAAATGGTGGACGATCTGCACCAGATTCAAATAGTTGTAGTTCTGAAGGGCAATTGGGGATGTTGACTGCGATACATATTTACATGGCATAGGTAAAGGGTTGGAGTCCTAACATCGATGCCAGCACGATGGTGACTTTTCCCCATGTGATCCATGAAGTCTCCTTTATGTTTATTTCAGTTCGCACAGTTTATTCCCAGTCTTTCTGCTTTGCGGCTAATTTATTAAAATCTTCTCTTACTAAATTTTCTTCAATATATTTTATAACACCTGCTCTTCTTCCCCGTCAGACCAGCAAAAGTCAACTGTCAGTTCTCTCAAAATTAATTAATTATCCAAGTTTCCTCTCTCCTTATCTCTGGTATTCCTTTGTTTTCTAAAATAGATTTTTTTATAGAATGCCAAAAAAAGAAAAACCACTTAGCAATCTCGACTTTTCCTTATCTAATTCTTCTTTTTTTTAATTCTTGGAACTTTTTAATTATAAATCTTTTCGTCGACTTTAATTAAACAAAAGAAATTGAAAAGAGTTCAATAAATAATGTGCATTCCATATTCATTTCTCTTAAAAAAATTATTTCCACAAAATCCGTTTAATTAAGAAAAAGAGAGATATCCTTCAAGTAGTTAGATCTGTTTTTCTTTTTTGAACAATGAGATACGTTTGGCTAATTAATTCGGGAAATTATAATTGTAAAAGAAACTTTTTTTTTTACACGCTTTAAAATCTTTTAATTTTTTTGTTTTTGTTTTCAACAACAACATTTACCTATATACATGTATGCCACTTAAAATATATATCTATACCCCTAATTCCAGCAAATACATGTGCGTTTGTCTGTGCATCTTTTCCAAAATAATTATAGCATAATAATAATATAAAAAAATTGTCTAAAATCTACATTTTTTTTTTGTAACAGGGTTTGAACCCAGATACTGTTACAATATATATCTACATTTAAACATACGCATACATATCATCTACATTAACCAGAGTAATTCACTCTCTAGCAATCTACTCTAGAGATATCTATGCAAGCATGAATATCCAGTGGAGGCCATATGGTTGACTAGTTTTTTGACTATTTTTATGAATTAGAAACACTGGATCATACACATTTTTTTCACGTAGCAACTCATCTTTTTTTTAATATTATTTAAGCTAATGAAATGAAAGTTTAAACATTTTTAATTTTTGAATTTAAGCCAATCTGATTGTATAGATATGCAAGTTGAATTCTATTCAGAAACCATATATTTTAGTACTTAATTATATATTAACTAGGTCATAAAAGTTAATTTATAACTGAGATCACTGAAATATATGATTGTTTATATAGTGATAGATATATATAGCTGCTTGGTTTAAAAACCTTAGATTGTTGATTTGGAATATTATAAAACAAAGAAAACTATAGTTCAGTTCACTGCTTACCATAATTGGTTTCCAACCAGAAAATATTTTGGGGATCTGTTTGGACTACTATCTGGTATTTATTAATTAATGATGCTAGTATAGATGTTGTAGATTGGATTACTGTTAATAATGGAAAGCTTTATTTTTGTAAGAAGTATACCTTATATTGTTAAAAGATATCAATGACTTGTATACATATAATTGGATTAGTTCATTTTTAAATGTTCAGTAGGCTCCCTAGGCATACATTCTAAATCTGTAAGAATGTACTTTCATTACTTTTGAAATGCCTGTTGAATTAGATTAATTATTCAAATTCTTGATACTTCTTCAACCACACTACTTTGATTTTCTTCAGACGATATATCTTAATTTGTGGCCATGTTTATTTGTCTTGGTCATAGAAGAAGGTCAAGTTTTTGTAACTTTACAGCATTGATAGCATTAAATTATCCAGAATTTTGAATCAGGCATTAAGAATTTTTTAATTAACACATTATACCGTAACTTATTCAATATTTGTACTAGAATTTTGAACAGATGTCATATATCTTTGACATTATGATAAGTTTCAGAATTGTAAGACATAAAATTCTCATAATAAAATAATATTCTATTTAAATAATTTATGCATCATTAGTTAAAAAATAATACAAAAAAGTAGTATTAACTCTACCAATTACTAAAAGATCTATTTCATTCCTTTATCTTGGAAAATGTAGCATTTAAATGTAATTTCCCTTAGTGTTAAAGTGGATAATAATGATTCTCATGTAGTCTATTGCTCAGGAAAGACATTTGAGTTCCCCAATGATAGTCTGAAAATAACAGTTATAATCAATGACCCTTACTGTTAAAGTGGATAATAATGATTCTCATGTAGTTTATTGCTCAGGAAATAATATGACATTTGAGTTCTCCAATGATAGTCTGAAAACAACAGTTATAAGCAATTGACCAAGCTGATTTTTTTTTTAATTTAGGCAACCGAAAAACAATTCCGGAACTCTAAAATACAAAGAAATATTTTTGTTTAATTCTATCAGAAGTTATTTTGAGATTTATTATTATTCTGAGAAAGATTTGTCATTGAATTGATGTTTATCTTTATTTTATATAATAATAAAAATATTATTGGCAACCTAATAGAACTGGAGAATGCTTTATCATTAAAAATCAGCTTGTAGTATAATCTATAATCTTATGATAATAGTTAATTTCTCTAAAAATTTAATTGAAATTTTAAAAAAACAAAAGGACCACTCAAATTGTCTTTACTCAGTGTCATATATGATGAGTAATGCTTCATTCCAAACAACAGAATACTATTTTATCTTTACATAAATTATCGGAAAATGTTATTAGTTTAATATTTTCAATGTTAAACAGCTTCTTGCTTTATTTATTTATATTCTATTTAATTAGATTTTTTTAAAAAATGAAACAGTATAATCTTTTGTCAATACCGATACATTTACTTTTTATATATGTAATATTTTGACATACAAGTGTCAAACTTTCTGAAATCATAAATTTTACACATTTTTTAAAACTAGAGATTATTCCTAACTCAGATATAAATTTTAGCCTTACTTAAAAATTAATATATCTGTGTTAAAGTTGGGAGTGCAGAAAGTTTGACATTTGTAAATAAATCAAAAGTGTAATAATTTGAAATTGAAAATTATTGAATAAATAATGAAGATGTGTGTGAAAGATTGTGAACTGGGCCAATTGATTAATGCTGGTTTAGCATGAAATACATGTCTTTGCGATCATTTACCTTTTACAAACATTTTTATTTATATGTTTCAAGAATGTATGCAAGTTTAAGTATATATGGTAATGGTCAAAACATGTATATCTCATTAACACACTGCAGAATTCAAACACAGACATGAAATAAACACTTTAGAGGAGAGGTTACCTCTCAGAAATCCCAAGTTCAAATCCAAAGCCTCCTACGTGATAACACATCCGATACTACTAATAGCATAGTTTCTCGCCGGTGCCAGTGAACAGGGAGAAGCAAAAGCTTCTATATTAAAATACATCATTAGGTTCGCTAACTAATGACTATGGATTGTACAAAATGTATATATAAAATGTGAAATAGACCAGAGTAATGGTGTGGATCTCAGAAAATAAATATATTCAAAATAAGTTAGTAAAATTCCATAAGTTTATTTACTTAACAATATAAAGATGGCATTGTCTGTATAAGCCAGATTGTGCCATTAACTCATTAAAATATAGATTTGAAATAAATTGAATGAAGTGCCATTTAGATTTATATTAATGGCTGGCTTGTTAATTTATTTATACTCTCTATACCTCAGGTTAATACAAGATAATATCATAATAATGTGCTTAAACAAATGTACAGTTAGGTGAAGAAAGGCTGATTTCAAGATATACAAGGCTACAGCGAATATAATAAGTGTTTGCTTAATTCAATTTATACATTTAAAATGGGCTAAAAGAACTTGTATTAACTTCAAGAATAGTGCGGATGAAAGCTCGCTGAGCTAGAGGCATGGAAGTGATTAAGACGTGGGCAATTTAAAGAAATACTAACATTTAATATTACAAGAGATTGTTAGTACTAGTGGAGGTTTAATGTACAGGATGGAGTGCAGTACATTGAAACCATGTTGCTTTTAAAAATAAAATAAAATGATAAATTCAATAAAAAAGACAGGATGGCATCTTGCCATGGACTCCGGGAAAGTTTTGTCACACATCAGCCCAATTCTGGCATCTTACCATAAAACTGTGGCTGAGTGACTTAGGCATAAAATTCCCAGGTATGGCTTTCTAGCACATACACTATCTGGAAACCATGAGAAGAAGAGAGAATGGCTTGAGCTATAGTTCCCTAGAGAAAAACAAAGCAGGCCTCAAAACAACCATTGTACCTACACCAATAACACACAATATAAAGCATAAATGAATACATAAAAGGGTGATTCTAATTAAGCAAAGGCACTTAATCAATTCCTAAATAATTTTAAGATGGTCCACACCTTCTTGACATCAACTTTAACATTCACAAATTACGTTATAATTACAATAAAATAAGTTATTTTAAATAAGAAAAATGGGGTGGGAATGCATGATTAAATGGGGATTTATAAGATTATACATAATCATGCATTTTTCTATATTATAAAATTCACTTATTAGTTTCGTGCATATCCTCATGTTATACATAAAAAAATTGAGAAATATACCTTTCTCAAAAGACATAAGCATTTAACGATTAATAAAATATAAAATAAAGTAGCCCTCGAACAAGCAATTTTATAAGACATTTAATAAGGGGTCAGTTATACAATTTATCTACAATAATATGGTGGCATACTAATAAAGGGGAAAAGAAATAATTCACTCATTCGATGACTATCTAAGCACATTACCATAATGAAAGACATAAGGATAAATTAGCAAAATAGAAAAATATCAACCCAAAGATAGAGAGAAAATTACACAAATGAGATTACAAATATTTTATAGAATTATGCAGTTTTATAATAAAAAATACATTTAAAATTTAGCTAGCATTAAAGGGAAATATAATATAACACAAGAGCTCTTGGATTAATTGAGGTTACCTCATATAAATTGGGCGGTTCATGCACACTTTTGTCTTCTCTGATTGACTTTAATTGGAGGTTTTAATGAAAGTTACACAGCATTGATCTTGATGTGGCAGTTTCTTGGTCCATGATCAAATAAAATACATTTCAGCAGCAGTGGCAGTTTACAATAGGTATGGACATCTGATGGTATATGTCACAGGGATGGCCACTTCGAGAAGGAAAAAAAAGCCTTTCAGCCGGCTTCTACTCAGACATTCTGCTTTCAATAGGTAAAGTCTGGTATCAAAATATACGAACTTGTTGAAAATTAAAGTGGGTTTGGTCTCATGGTATATATATAGTTTCACTTAATTCAGCAATAATAAATTCTCAAAATAATATATTCAGCTGTGAATTCAACTGAATAAGTTTAAAATAATATCTCAGCTAATGGGTTAAAGGCAAAATACTAAGAACAACATAATATATTTAAAGCAAGGGAGCTTACAATCGATTATAGCAATTAGAAAAGCATATGATATAGACAAGCATAGAATACAAAAGCATATCATATATAATCAATAAAATTGGCCCTATATATACCAAGAGAGCTCATAATAGAACTACCCTGCAGTGATCAATTTAGAACCAAAAATAGATGCAAAAATAAAAGCTGCAACTTATCTTATCCGAACACCTAAAAACAGAGATTTTATAATTAGTTTTACTCTTAAGATATTCGGATTAGAACTTTAATTTTGTTTTAACAATATTTGTTTGTCATCTGATCCTTCGTGTCAGCCGCTAGAGGCGTGATTTCTAACCAAAAAACACATTAATATAATGTTCCCGGGCTAGCAATTCTCTATTAATATTGACTTTTTTTTTTGGTTTGTTTACAAAGTTTACTTTTTTTCGTTTCTGAATTATTTTTCCCAAATAATATTTTTGACGATAGGATAATAATAATTGTTTTGTTTTTTTTTTACCAAAGGGTCTTTTTTGGTGTGTGTTCAAATAGTAATTTGTGTGTTTTTTTAAATAGTATTACTGTTTTTGTAAAATTGGATTGACAAAATTTAAGAGAGAACGGGTTTTTTTGATGGATCTTTAAATAATAATTTACGTTACTTTGATAGATTTACATTTGATTGCCAACAACAATTATTGGGAGAAGTGTTTTTTTTTTTTTTTCACGCGCATGTGTGTGTATGTTTAAATAAAAATTAAAACCTTTACTTTTATTGGTTTACATTTGATTGACGACCGATTTGACTTCGTTTCGTTTATGAATTATGGTTTTGGTTCTACAAATAAATATTTTTGACAATGGAACAATAATAGTTGTTCCAATTTTTATTGACAAGAGTGGGTGTTTTTTTGGTGTAGATTCAAATAGTAATTTGGGTTACGTTTAAATAATAAGTTGCGGTCTTACTTTGATCGGTTTACATTTGATTGCCGACACTAATTATTGGGAGGGGTGTTTTTTTGTGTGTATGATTGTAGACAACAATTATTGGGAGAAGGGGTGTAACCGTTTAAAGAATAGTAGTTTACATTACTTTTAGTGGTGGTGTACATTTGATTGCTGACAATAATTAGTGAGAGGGGTGGGTCTTTTTGGGTGATGATTAAATACTAATTTACCTTCCTTTTATTTTACATTTGATTGCCAACAACAATTATTGGGAGCTAAAGGGGTTTTTTTTTTTGTGTATGTTTAAATCAAAATTGAAGTTACTTTTATCGGTTATATTTCATTGACAACGGTTTTGACTTTCTTTTTTTTTTTTTTTCGTTTATAAATTATGGTTTTGGTTTGCCCAGAACCTAATATTTTTGACAATGGGATAATAATAGTTGTTGTGGTTTCTTTCATTTTTATTGACAAGAGCGGGTCTTTTTTTTTGGTGTATGTTCAAATAGTAATTTGGGTTACGTTTAAAAAATAATCGGTTTACCCTATTTTTGCCGACAACAATTAGTGGGAGGGGTGTTTTTGTTTACGATTAGAGAATAATTGTACGTTCCTTTTATTTTTTACATTTGATTGCCGACAACAATTATTGGGAGAAAGGGTTTTGCGTTTTGTTTTTTTTTTGTTTGTGTGTATGTTTAAATCAAAATTTAAGTTACTTTTATCGATTACCATTTGATTGAAAACTGATTTGACTTTCTTTTTTTTTTTCGTTTATAAATTATTTGGGTTTTCCCAAATAATATTCAATTTGACAATGGGACAATAATAGTCTAGGTTTCTTTAATTTTGATTGACAAGAGCGGGTCTTTTTCAGTGTACGTTCAAATAGTAATTTGGGTTATGTTTAACTAATAATTTAATGTCTTACTTTTATTGGTTTACATTTGATTGGCGATGACAATTAGTGGGAGGGTTTTTTGTTTTTTTCTATACGATTAAAGAATAATTGACATTCCTTTTATTTGACCGTTTGATTGCCGATGACAACAATTATTGGGAGAAGAGGGTTTTTTGGGGCTATGTTTAAATAAAAATTTTAGTTACTTCTTTTATTTTACATTTTATTGCCGATGACAACAATTATCGGGCAAAGAAGGGATGTACATTTAAATAAAAATTGAAGTTACTTCTTTCATTTTTGACATTTGACGAAAGCCATTTAGAATCTTTCAAACAAGCTTGCCTTTACGAAGTGAACATTTTCGTCGGCAGATGTTTTTGGACCTCAAATCTGCATATATTTGCTGCACAATCCAATCTTTTTTTTCAGCAGCAGGATTTTTTTTACTTTTTTTCTGCTGTAGAAATATTCCAGCGCCAGCTTCCATGTCTGGAAATTCCCATCTTTTCAAGTTTTGTGTTGTAGGAATTAGCCATACTTTTTGTCTCGGAAAATTTTTCGCTAAAACGTGACTCAAAGCGTGATTTTTAAAATTTTATGCTAACCGACCCTAATTGAAAATTTAGGAGGAATACAAATTTATGAGGAACAATCACGATACTGTTAAAATTGATAAAATGTAACAGTACATCAATTCGTCTTAAAAAAAAAAAGGCACCAATGAAAATTTAAATAATTTTGACATGATCAAATTAACACACCCTCATATGATATTGTTACATAAAATACATAATGCAGCATTACGATATAGTGTGTGACACTAACAACTATGGCATTTTCCTCTGCTTTTAGCATCAGAAAAAGCCACACCATTAGCCGCTAAGCCGAGTTAACACTCTTTCTAGATTTTATCGTAGAAAGACTTAACTCTGAGTTAACACTCTACCTTTTAGCATAGAAAGTAGACAACTCCGAGTTAATGATCTTTCTAGGATTTATTTTAGAAAGACTGCTTAAAGGCTTGGGTGCGGCTGTGGAAATGGCATATTTCTAGAAATTTAGCTAGAAATAGCGCCTCAGATGACAACCGTTTTTAATTAAAAAATATCTGAGTGGACATCTGTTGTTTATCTTATGGCCAAATATTTAAGCCACTATTTTATTTTACCAAAGTTAATTAATTAAGCCTATTGTTCTCTTCCCTTTATACATAAAATTTGTGGTGTGATTTTTATAAATCTAAAAACAACAAAATTATTGACTTTAAATTCTAAATGTTTAAATCCATTTATGGTTAAATATTATTTTATTAAATGAAAACAAATAGTTTGTGTGTAAATACGACTTATATGACCTATTTTTAAAATGAATATGTATACATGCAATTGATAAATTATTAATGTTAGGGTTTTGAAATTATATATATCACAAGCATTTATACATTCAAGATCTAATTTAGGTGGGATTTTGGCATATAAGCGGCAGTACAGACACTTTACGATGAATTGGGGTTTAAACTAGGGTATGAGGGTAGGAAAGAAGTGAGAGAAGGTGAAATGAAGATTTGTAAAGCAAATCTTACTGTTTCAATATATATATTTAAATTATATAATACATATTTGATAAGAAAATGATGTAATACTATGATATATGGGAACTATCTATTTGGATCTGTTATTAGATATATTATTTAACTTTAACATGATATCAATAATACTACAGATACATTATCCTTATACAGTATATGCATGCATGTGCTTTTTATATTCGTTTATTTTCAGTTTTAAATGCAGTTAATTTGCCTGGTTTAGACCGAACTGGATTAAGTGATCCTTTTGTCATAATAGAATTGCTACCACAATCTCTGTTTCCATCCTGTAAATCTCAAAAAACTAAAATTATTGAAAAAACTCTCAATCCAGTTTTTGATGAAATTTTTTATTTGTAAGTATTAAAATATTTCCCATATACACATATCTTCAATGAAATTTTTTTATTCTACTACTAAAATTGTTTGTCATTACAGATCATTTCTATAAATATACATATTATAATCTATCAGATAAGTTATTATGTAATAACACCTAAGCATACTGTATAAAAGTTAGAACATTCAAGTATCCTCTAGAAATCTCATAAAATAAAACATTAGATGTTACATAATAGCCATCTTTTGAATTCTATAAAGTTCTCACGGTACAGATTTAAAAAAATCTTTTATCAGTCGGATCAACTCCATACATTTCATTTATTTTGCTGTAATATTTTATATACAAAATTAACAGAGCATATGACACACTTGAATGAGAAGCTATAAAGATACACAGAAATTATTACACGCTAAGCGCTTTCAAGGCCTTTTGCCTCATATTCATAGCGGTACTGAGAGCTGCAGCTTCTCATTCAAGAGTGTCATACGCTCTGTTAATTTTGTATATTAAATTATCGAATGAGAAGTCTTAAAATCTTTAATATTTTGTAATATTTTATATAAATACAATTTGTACATCTTACTTCAAACAATTTTTAGCAAATTTTTTTTATGTACACACACAATCTGATGTGTTAATTGTCCTGCTGTCTTTCTCAGAGCTATGATATAATGACAAATAAAATAAATAACTATAAAAATGTAAACAATGAAATCTTAAAAATAACATATAATAAAACATAATAAAATTAAAATAAATGTGATAAAATGGAATTAAAATTGAATAAAATAAAATAATCCAGATAATTTAAAATAAAATATACAACATTAAATTCAAATATAAAATAAATATAGATTATATATGTGTATTCTGTATGTATATATATTCACAAACAACTATTAATTTAAATATTTCTTTTACTATTTTTTTAATAATCTCCTAATTATTACTATTCCTTATAAATTAAAACTGTAATTTTATTATCAAAACAAGCAAAACTTTCTATACGTATTGCCACTCGTGTAATCCAGAGTAATCAATGGATGTCAGAAGGCTTGTGTATAAAATCCCCATCTAGTACTAGCACTGCAGCTAGATCTTAGGATCTAACTGACGAAGGCCACAATCCAGAAACTAGTCTGGTGATATTAGATGAGTAGGCACTAGATGGGGATTTTATGCACAAGCCTTTTGGTATCCATTTATTACTCTGGCTTGCACTGAGTGGCAATATGCATAGAGAATTTTGCCTGTTTTAATAACAGTTATAAGCAAGCATAAGAAATGGTGATCATGTGATGTTTAGTGGCTTAATTTTATTATCCTAAAACTATAGAAAATTCTTTATATATATATATATATAAAAGATTATTGAGTACAATTAGACAAAATAAAATTCTCAGTTAGGTATCTTTGATCTTCACTTTTAGACTTATAAAAAAGTACTATTTTAACACACACTTAAACAGGTGAATGACTTTTTATGCATGCACAGAAGATCATTTTTAGATTACTTTGGAGTATTCAATTCTATGTTTCTGGATGAATAGATCTAGTCTTCTTTCTTGAGTAGATGTGTTTGATTATTTTCAAGGTCATATTCTTTTCTTTTCATTTCAAATTAATTTTATATAATCCTCAGTTCTATTTATAATATGAAAAACAAGTATTAGTTATTATTTAGGTGCATTTATATATAAGAAAAGGATGTTCAAAGCCAAGGTTGTGTGATAAAGTAGGTTCACCTGGCTTTCATTAGGCAAGTTCCAAACAGATTTTTATTCGGGTAAATTTTAAAACAAGCTTATATTCTAGTGAACCAGTGAAGCTGGTCTACTGGTTTAAGTCTAGTACTCAATTTTTAGATTTCTATTAACACAATGAAATTCTTCCATAGCATTGTTATGCTTAATATATTTATGGACTAATTCAACTGCAGAGTAAAGTGTGGATTGCCATAAATTGAACTGCTAAAACAACTTGTGTGTTTTTAAGGCAATTGCCTTCTTTCAAACAATAAACAGTGAGGTTGTTTAAAGTTGATAAATGTAGAGCAAAAATATCTCTGTCAGGAACCCCTCCCCAAACCTGAGGGGTTCCGACAGAGATATAAGTGTGTCGTAAGCATTATCATAAAGCGAGAGGAATTGATCCTCACTGTTTATAACTTACAAGCTTAAGAGATAGGGTCATGTGATCTATGAATTGATCTATGACTTTTATTTTGACTATTTCCAAACATTGTTTATTGCTGCTGTTTGAAACTAAGCCTTCCAATTCTTTCTTAATTTATGGCAAAAGCAAGATTCAATGGCATCTCTCTTTTTTTTAATAAACAGTTAATTTTAAACACTTGTCTATTTTTAAGGATTAACAATTTAATTATGCCCATCCATTTCTTTTTTTACTAAACAAATTAATTACCTTTATCAACTTACAAATCTAATGATCCTCTTGGAAATGTATAACTTAATTTTATATTTTAGTTCTTTCAAAGTAAACATATTTTACATCAAATTTTTATTAAGTCAATTAAAGTTGACAAATGTAATGAATATTAGAATGCATATTAAGTTTATCTTATTTGATTTCTTATATTTTAACCCATATTAGTATTTATTCACTTCTAAGTGTTATTCTTCATTAATGGAAATTATATTGAAGATTACACAAGCTTTTTAGCTGTTGGCTCAAAATAAGTAATAGAGTACATGTACTTTCACATTATGTATATAAAGTATTAATAATCATAAAAACTCAATTATTTTCTAAACATTTTGCTGTTTTAGCAGCATGTATTTTTCTTTTGCCACCTTTACACCACCTATTGTAAGCTTTGATAACTAATAGACACCAGAATATGATGCTTAAATAAAATCCTATTGTACTATCCAATATCTGCAAGCTAGTTTTAAGCTTATGGATTTTATCTGTAAGCAGCTTTGAATCTAATGCACCTTCTTCAGCAATAATCATTTATCTTTGTTGTATAATCAAGCTATCATCCCAAACCGAAAAACTTATATTTTTAATTCTATCCAACTTTTTTGTATAGTCATATAGATCTGAAAATAATTCAGTTTTTATACATTATGGTATTTTCTATTTTAATAACTATATACACCTCTATTCTGTGGCCAGAATTTGATATAAACCAATAAAATATTACATAACTACTCTGTCACATGACTCCAGCATCTATATTGCTGTTTTAGCAGCATATATTTTCTTCTATCATCTTTATGCCACCTATTGTAAGAATTAGAAAAATAATAGATGCCAGATGATAATACTTAATAAGTTCTTATTTTGTGTCATCCTATCTAATATTCCCAGATGAGGTTCAAGTTTATGGCATCAATGAGAAGCTTTGGATCTTGGAACAGTGCACCTGGACCTTTATGATCTAATGCACCTTTCTTCCAGCAGCCATCTTTAACTTTTCTGTTGTATTATCAAGATATCAGCCCAAAATGTAAAACATATAAATGTTATCAATCAGCTAATTTGCTTATATAGTCATATAAAGCAGAAATCGTAAAGGTGATAAAAAAAAATATATGTTGCTAAAATAGCAATAATGTGTAACCTGGAATGATGTATTAAAATCATGTGACATCTTATTAGTTTATATTAAATCCTGACTACAGACTAGAGGTACCTATAGTTGTTAAAAACTAAGACACTGTATATAGAAACTAAATTGGTTTGAGAACTATATAACTGATATGTATGTGTGTGTATTCACATATACACACAATAATAATAAGGTAGCTATTACAAATGTATGCTAAAAGCAATCACAGTAACGATTAAGGTTGGTCAGAGATAACCAAACTGGCCACTTTGTACCTCATGTCATGCGATGACCAATGGAATTAGACTGTGTTACATCCAGGACAGCGGGAACAAATAAGGTCAGACTTGCGAGGTGAAGTTCCTGAGTGCTCGAACACTACTTCACTTTCAGCTCATCTCGTGGAGAGGTCTACCTCTGAATGTACCAAGGTAGACCTAAGGACAATTACAGGTCGTATAGATCTTAATATTATTTATTGTAAGCCTGCAGGCCTTTAAAGAATAGAATTGTATAATAATGTATTAGTCAGTTTTATTTATGTAATAATTGTATTATGTATTGATCCTCGTGTATGTATATATATAAACCTATTAACTCCAACTACCATGTTCTTGTGTTTCATTATATAAATACTTTTACCAGTGAGTGCAATAACTCTCACTTGAACCTCAAATATATATATATATCCGGCCAGTACCGGATATTGCAATAACTATACAAACAAGTTGGCTAAGATTGATAATATTTATATATTTTTCAGTTTGGACTGGTAGTTTGATAGTATAACAGAGAAGTAAAAATGTGATGGTTTCTAGAAGAAAGATGCATTAAATCCTAAAGGTCCCAGTATGCTTTCCAAAATCCAAAACTTCTCACTGATGAAAACTATAAGCTTGAAACTAGTCTGGGGATTTTGGATAGGACTGCAGAGAATAAGAGTTCTATTAAGCACTACCATCTGGCATCTATTAATTACTAACATTTACAGCTTATGGCATAAAGGCGATAAAAGAAAAATGTTTGAAATATTAAATGAAGTCTAGATATAATTTTTAATGAAATTATGTGAATTTGACCTAAGCCTAAATCGTAAAAAAGATTTAAAAAATAAACTGTAGATAAACATTTAAATAAAGATCAATGAATAATTAATATGCTTAAATAATCTGAAAAATAATTTATTATCTAAATAACTACAGGTTTATCAACAGCCAGGTGGACTGAATTAAGCAAAAATGTAACAGAGTTTGTTATTAAAAAATATGTTGTTCTAGTACAAGTTGACATGTACGATAGCAATATGACAACTACAGGTTGCCACCACCAGACAAGAAATGAATAATATTTTTAATCATTTCAAGTAAACTGGGTGTAATTTATTTGTTTTGTGATCATAATTACAACTTTTTATTACTACCTTAAAAAAAGACTAACATTGCTGATAGAAAGGCAACAATATGGAAATAATGATTACATATTAACAAATTAAAATTTAAATGTATGAATTAAAGCATAATAAATTTTTTTATTAATTCATGTTAAATATGCAATTCAATGAATTTATTTAATTATAATTTAAATTTCTATCCTATTTACTTCCTAATCCTCACTCCAAATCTTTCACAATCAATGTTTAACTAACTAAATCCCATTCTAAATAACTATGTATCTATGCAAGAGGTATGCACAAAAATGCCTTATTACAATTGACATGATTATTAACTGCTCAATAAAGGACTACATCAGAACTCAATCTAGTGTACATGAGCAATCTAAATGTAGAGATTACCCACTGCCATAAATGCTAGTTTGCTCCATACCTAATTCATTCTAGAAGATGGCCTGGAAAAGTGTATAATGAAGATTTGCAAATAATATTGACTCTACCAAAATCCTCACGCTCTGAGTTACCTAGAATAAAACCAAACTTAAAAATACCACATCTATAAAAGATTTGTCCTGTACTTACTTATTAACTACCACTCTGAACATCATTTTGTAGGTGTAGATTCATCAGATCATATTAAAAAGACAATAGTAGAATTATACATAAAGTATACATAAAATAGGAATAAATATAATTTATATCAGTAATATGCTCCCTTGCTTATAATGTTATTTCTCTAATAGTTTAAGGTCTAAGAAAGTTATGAGTCTAATTAAATTTTTCTGCAAAAGAGTTCATAATTATCCAGTTCAAAACTTGATATGCTGTTGATGTTGGGAAATCCGATGTACAATATTTGCATTGATTTATATCACTTTGGAAGTAAAGTTGGCCAGCTGAAAAGCATTTCAGGAAGAGATACTGCCATTAACTATAATTTGCTGTTCATAGCTTTACTTATACATATAAGATGGTAAATGTCTGTTTTATCCTAGATAGATTGCTTTGGCCAGTTTGTGGATGATTCCTGACATAGAGTAATTGCTCTTTTTTCACCACTCAGCATATGAAGATACGGTTGTGAGAAAAGCATTCCTTAAAGGGATCATGGTTTTACTTAGCTAGAATATATTGGAAACTTCTACAAGATAAAACAAGAACTTTTATTTTATAAATAAATTTGTTTATGTAGACTTTGCAGAATAACCTCCTCATTTCTTTCACTTAACATTTTTTCAAATTTTGCACTTCAGTTTGATTTTTACAAATTTACAAAGAAAATGTTGCATAAATATTTTCTCATTTATTATGTAAATTCTTATCTTTTTGACTTGGTTTTCTGACATCCTGGATTCTTAATTTTCAATGCAATTAACAACTCATTCAAAAAAAAAAAACAACTTGTCAAGCATTGGTGGTCGAGAGATCAGCGACAGCTGCTTTACAAGCAGTTGTCCCGGGTTAGCGGGTTCGCTTCCCGGCTGATGCTATGACACATGAAAAAAAAAACTTGCAATAAAATTATTTGCCTAAACATTTTCAACAATGGAGTGTATTTATTTTAACCCTCCCCACTTCACCATTTACTTACCAAGATAAAATTTAAAAAAAATTTGATCAGCTAATAGATTAGTGTTACCAACTATTTTAGTCCACCTAAATTAAATTAAATAAATTTTATATAACAAACTTAATACTAAATTTAAATCTAAAATAAAATATCTAAATATTTTATTATGAGATAAAAAATATCATGTAGATATAAAAATCAAATCCCTTTCTTATCAGAACAGTTTTGAATGATTTATTTTTTAACAAGCAATTTTCACAACAATCATACTCTAATAAATGCTTTTAAATTCTCCCCACAGTGGAAGTTGGATTAACTAGTGCTGTGTCTTATGACCAGCAAATAAATAAATGGACAAAGGCAGAATTGAGATGGTAAGATTATAGTTTAATACGGATAATTTTAACTATATACATAGCCTATTATAAGGCGAAATAAAATAATAAACGGTTGTGGTGACCTGCATATAAATACTCTAGTCCTGCTTTTGGACTTACAGAGGCAGGAGTCTCTGACTATAATTAATACTCAGAACAATTAGATCAGGTTATGGGGTTTTATATACCCCTCAACTTCTGGAGTCTTACATTCCTAACCATATATGGTGTTTTCACTTACGTTTTCACATACACAGTATTTTTATGTTTCTCACCATATATGGTATTTTACATAGTTTTCTGACCCTATAAGGTCAGCTGGGCTTTCTATTATTATACAACTTTCTATGATTTAATAACATTGCAATTTTACACAATCGTTATTCTTAATTACTATACAGTTATTTTACATATTTATTATACATTACAGTTATTACTTTTATTCTACATTTATACAATTATTATTATTGTTTTACATATTCTTTATTTTTATACAATTATTATTATTATGAGCACAGACTTTCACATGACCCAGGTATATATAAGCCTGCGTATTTCATCTGTTATATATGTTTATACCTTGACCTTGAATACTGCAACTAGCAATAGATTTCTACAGCCTAGTGATATACTTGGTTATCAATGATAATTTGCTATTGGAAACTATTTTTTAGCATTTATTCTATCAGCATAATTTTAAGCCAATAAAACTAGTCTGGGGATATTGGATGAGTAGGCACTAGATGGGGATTTTATGCACAAGCCTTCTGGCATCCATTGATTACTCTAGCTTGCTATGTGTGGCAATATGTATAGTGAGTTTTGCCTGTTTGAATAGCATAATTTTATTGCTGAATTATAAGCTTACTTCATCCTCGTGTATAACAAGTCCTTAATGAATGTATATTGAATTTGAAGTTTATATTTAAAATAAAATGAAATATAATTATTTAATAATATAATGAAAAATAATTAATAATCATTTATAAATTTATTAAAAGTTGATCATTGAAAATAAATGCTTGTTAAAAGACAAAAAATATGTCATTTGCAAGAAAAATATTAGCTTTTCGTACTATAGAATTTATTTTATTTACATATATATTATATACTTTGCTGACTAGTATAATTTCCATTCCATATAATAATATTAATTTTAATAAGCTAAATATATGTTTTCTATTGAAATAGATCATCAATATTAAAATATATGTATGATAACAATCAACCCTTAAGCTATCAACAATCTCAACCTGTAGTCAAGGCAACCTCCTTTAATAATAAAAGTGATTGATAGCTTAAGAGTTGATTGTTATCAACGACATTTTAAAATCTTATTAAAGCCTTTAGTAATTGGTTTTATTGTCTTAGTAATATACATATTGTAATGGACTGCATCTATGCATCAGAAGATAAATTTTAAGAATGTGTAAGACATAGTCCAATCATTGATTAACAATTACAATATTACCTATGCGACTAGCTGTAAATAAAATATGCATAGATACCAAAGAGCAATAATAAGAGACATTAAAATAGGCAAAACTCTCCATGCAGTAGTGCCAGCCAGAGTAATCAATGGATGCCAGAAGAGTTGTGCATAAAATCTCCATCTAGTGCCTACTTATCCAATATCCCTAGACTAGTTTCTGGCTTGTGGTCTTCGTCAGTGAGGAGCCTTGAATCTGAGAGCACTGCACCTAGATCTTAGAATCTAATGCAACCCTCCAGCAACCACCTTTTATCTCTACTTAACTACAAAACTATGAGAATAAAATTGAAAACACAATAATATTTTCAATCTCTTATATGGTCATATGGGTCTGAACTCAGTTCAGAACCCATATATTTTAGTGTCTTTGGCTCTTTAACAAGCCAGAAACTAGTCTAGGGATATTGGATGAGTAGGCACTAGATGGGGATTTTATGCACAAGCCTTTATTTTAATTGTGGTTTGATTTTCTTTTCAAATAGTAATAGTTATATTCCAAACACATACAATATTTATTTGTCTTCTAAATTTTCATTTTTATTTCAATATTATTTAAATTCACAATGTTTGCTAACAATAGGCATTGATTGATGTTTGTATCTACGTAAAAAAAAACAGAAAGATGCAATAATGAAAATCATATTAGCTTTTTAAAATAACAGAATTATAGATACATTTCTCAAGGCCAGATCATTTAACTTTACACAAAATTATCAGTATTCTCTTCCTGCTGTGTTGGATATTTATATGCTTCATTTTCTATTAAAGCTATTTTCCTCTATTGGACCACAAGTAAGAACTCCTTAGATTTATTATCTATAATAAGGCTTTTATTATGGCCCCAAAACTCAATATCTTCTTTTATATCTTCATTAATTCTGAGACTTTAATAAACATTTATCACTGGACTACATAACCCTTAGTATATGAACCTTCTATGAATAAAAATATAAGAATGACTCCTAATCTCATATGTGAAGAAATATGCATATATAAAATGTCTACAGCCCTGATCTATCTTTTAGATGTATCTTATGATGAAGTTGTAAATTAATTTTTGAAGGGGAAATCTCAAATAATTATATTAAATTTTTAACACTTATATAATACATTATGGTAAATTTATAAATGATTCTTTTGAGAACAAATGACAATTTAATTACTAGCGTACATTGTGTACAACATATATATAGCGTGCGTGTACAATGCATTTAAATTAAAACAACAACAAAGTGTTTTAATGACAAATTATATCTAATATATAATCATTTATGTTAACAAATTTAAAACTGGTTTATTTATATAATGTGCATATATAAAGCATATGAATTAAAGAACCACAGAAAAATTTTAATAATAGGTGACCTCTAGCATTTTACTATTAATTTTGATAAATTAAAAGTTTAAAACAATCTACTTATATTATGTACATTCATATTTCATATGAATCAACAGAAAACAGAAAATTTTAGTACTAACTAAAATTTAATGTGTTGTTATTTATGCTGATGAATTAAGATTTAAAATTAGTTTACGTGTATGAATGATTAAATTTAAAATCAATTGCATGCAAATGACAACAACAAAAAAGTTGATCAAATTAATTACCATTTAATCTTCTTTGTTTTCTTTTCATTTTAAAGTTCCACAACTATTTGATACATCTTTGTTCGTTCTGCATAGGTTAAATTAACATGTAAAATAATTTGAAATGACGAACGTGTAAATTCATGATCTTTTTTGTAAATGATTGTCTTGAAGTATCTTTTTTTATCTGAATTAGATTATAATGGACCAATTGACCATGATCAACTGACTTTGAAAACTTAGATAATGTTTATATTGACTTGCTAGATATGAATAGCTGTTCATTTTTCCTATTGTTTTCTACTCCAAATGTCTGTTTATTAATAATTTGCTTCTCTCCCAATGGATATTGCTTGTGGGGTAGGGTAAGATGAAGGAGATTAAATCCTGAGATTATAGTTTTTTGTTTACCGCCACTCCTAATGACTTCAAACCCAATAGGATATTGTAATTATGCAAAAATATATTATTAAACAGCAGCAAAGTTTTTTTTTCTTTTTAATGGTGATTGCCAATCAGTGTTTTTTTTTTATATTGTTTAACTTGTGTTTCAAAACGCAGTAGATATCAATATCTTTATTACAACAATCATCGATTTTTAAATATTAAAGTTAAAAAAAAAAAATTACATACAAAATATGCTTTACAGTTTACAAACAAAAAAAAAATAAAAATAAATAAGTACTACACAATAAAAGTGCATTGGAAATAATTTCAAAAACAAAAATACAATGTAAACACATTTAATAATTTCATATGCCAATATTTTAATCATTGATATTACTAAAGGCAAATACTTTAAATATAAACCAATATCTTTATAAAATCTATATACACATACATATATTTTTTTATATCACCACTGCCATTTAAATCCCAAAATCATAAATAAATGCATATACCAAAAAAAAATTCAAATAAATAACAACAACATATATATATATATAAACTCCCATACCAAAACCAAATTAAAGATTTTTTTTAAAACAATAATGATACTTTGATGGAAAAGGTAGGTCTTTCCAACCTTTACAAAATATATAAAGAAAGTGATGTTTATTACTATTAATAACTTGAATTTTCGCAGTAATTTTACATTAGCAGTTCTCTTCACTAAACTTTTGAATCATCTAATGTAAGCTTAAAAAATTAGTTAATAGTATTAGATGGCTTCAGACTAAGTAATGATTATTGCTATTGGAATCATACGAGGAAGTCATATATTATATTGGTATTAGTTTTATATGCTGCATCATTCATCATATGTTCTGCATACACTAGCAGAATTTCATTTTTACTTCAATCTACATTTACTTTACATTAACTTGAAATTGTTTAAAAATATAAATGATTTTTCTTATTTATAACTGCAACCTTCTGAATTTTAAATAAATAATCATGTGATCTCTTACTCCATGAGTCATAATACTAGAGCATCAAAGTTACAGATAACATAACAATTCCATTTAACTAATTAACTCAAATATTGTTTAATCTATTCATCTGGAAATTCATCAGTGAATCTTTAACTCTCAAGTCTGCTATCTAAGACTATGCTAAATTAAAATAGATTTGATGTATTTGCACAGTTAATGTCTTAAAAAGAGTTTTAGTTTAAAAAAGAAATATTCTAGATTTGATAAGTTGTAAAATTATATTTCTCAAAAATATAAATTTATTTGATATTAAATGAAAATATTGAAGTTATAAAATTGATGGAAATGTTTTTTGTAGAATAAATTAAAAGTTGTGCTAGTTAGATATGTTTTGTTGCTTGAAGCATAATTTGATAATAAATATAATTATCATAAGAAAGAACAGTTATGTAAGTTTATGAAAAGTATTTATAAAAGTTTAAAAAATATTTATTTACATAAAATAAAGCATTGTGTTTTATATCTCTGAATTTTTATAAAAAGATGATAATTATGACAACTTATTTCAAATATTTTATTTACAGTAATAATAAATTTAAATTAATTAAATAGTGGATATTTGAAAATTAAGAAATTTGCTAAATTAATACTAATTTCATTATTTTTAAAAATTATAATTCGTCTTTATTTTATGAGAATAATTAAAAAAATAGACTCATGTTTCATTAATAGTAGTGTCTTTATAAAAAAAAAAACGATATCTCTTTTTAAAAAGTCTTTTAGTATAGTGCACATTAGCCTTGCCTTGGATCTGAATAGAATGGAGTGTTTTTAGTCAGTCGAATATTAATGCATTGATTGTGGACAAAAAAACCAATGTTACTTTAATATATAATGCAAGGAATCATTTATCATCAGCTTATTTATTTTCTATTTATATTTTTAATTAAAATTTACATATGTTTGTATATCTATATAACAAAATGGTTTCTTTCTTCTTTATAATCTAAAGCTGAATGCATTTTCGGTGAAGTTCCTCATAAACATTATAATGACCCTGTTAAACACCGTTTTTATTCAGCATATTACAAAAAGAGATTATGTGATGTATTAGTTTATTATTCAAATTTCTATTTTTTATCAATGCCTTATCAAGCATTATAGCTTGGCCATATTATTCTGTTTTCTAGTTATTCTACTGAACTTAACATACATATGTTAAATTTAATTTTTTTTATGATCACACAATTTATAATAATAAAATTATATTAAAATAGTCTAGATCCTTTTTTTACTTAGTGATTAATAATATTTATTTGATTTCAGTTATAACATTTCTCAACAAACTCTTTCAATGGCAGGAGCTGTTTTATGTTTAACTATTTTAGACCATGATACCCTTCTTTCTGATGATTTTGCTGGAGAAGCCTTCATTCAGTTACAATCTATTCCAAATATGTCTGGTATTAAATACATTGAAGGCATGTCTGTTATTATGATGCCCATTAAGAGACCATCAGACTGCAATCATGGACCTTTTAAGGTAAATATTTTTATTAGAAATAAAAAAAGTCTAAATAATTTATAAATATCACACATTTTTTTGTATGTATAGTTTACACCAAAAGGCACACACAAGCAAATATTTATATACTGAAAGAAGATAGTGATGTAGTTATATAAACATATCTAAGGATATACTTTAACTCACCTTCAACTAATGAACTAGCCCAAATTCCATCTTCTCTTAATCGTATCGAGCATTTATCACTACTGTTCAATGGATATATGAATAGATATATGCAATAGCAGAAACAGGCCAATAAGTGATGATGCTCAGTAAATTCGATTACTTTCATTATGGAAGGGGATCTGGCTATAAATAGTCCATTTGGAAATGTGGTCTGAGAACAACAATTAACTGCCAGAACTGAATGGCAATATACATGTTATTCACTATATGAATAAGGCAGTGAGACAAGTTCATACTAGAACTTCAAGCTGCTAAATCTTAAACGAAATATCAGGCAAACTACTATAGCACAGCTGGTGTCACTATACCTACACATGAAGCAAGTTGTCACAGTGCTGCTGGAAGTGTTAGGTAAATCAAGAAGGGCATCTGAAGTCCCTTATGTTAGTAGGTGGATGACAATTAAATCCTATACTTTATTGCATATATTTATAAGTATATGTTATGTATACATGAATAAAATATTTAATTGTATTTATACAAGTCTGTGTTTATTATATTTGTATATAAAGCACAACAATTTTACATATACATATAATGAAACAATAGCAATTTTATAGACTTGTATAAGATAGAAATAAATAAACAGTTTAAAAATGATGGGTTAAGAAAGGACATGATAATAACATAATAAAAAAGCTTTGAAATAATTGATTATGCAGCCTTTTATACAAATTCCAAAGTTTTATACATTTCCTAAAAAGTAACAATTTATTTCAGTAGTCAATATCATAGGTGATTTATGGGGATGAAAGAAAATTAACAATGAAGTGACCAAAATTATTATAGTTCAGAGGATGGGGAAGTGGCATAGCTGCAAAGAAATTTATTATTATTAATTTTAAAATAGTATAATAGTACAAGAAGAAATACTATTACATATATGATTGGAGATGTGGCATATCTTAAAATAATGGGCACATTGAGCAATGGGAGAGAATTATTATTTTAAATATAATTTCTTTTTAATATTATAATATTAAACTAAAACAACTTTCTCAAAACTAAAATATATTTTTAATATAAATGTATGAGATCGGTACTGACATTTACAGTAATGTGATTTTATAAATAGATTGAACTATAATATAAAAAAGTGTAGATTCAATTTATTTACTTTTGAACAATATATACTTTGCAAACAAATTTAACTCACTGTATGACTATATAAGCAAATTAACTTGTATAGAAAACATTATGATTATAGTTTGGGTCATAACTTCATAGTTAACTAAAAAGATAAAAGGTGACTGCTAGAGGGATGCATTAGGTTTAAAGATCTAGATGCAGTGCATTCAGTTTGAAGGCTTGTCACTGATTAAAGCCACAAGCTAGAAATTAGTCTGGATATATTAAATTAACAAGCACTAGATAGGTATTGTGGAAATTAGTTTTCATTTACTATTCAAGTTAAATGCTACTTTAATTCCCAGAGTATCATCTTTTAGATTTCTAATAGTTAATTTTATTCTGTTTAACCATTCTTAATATATTTTTTTCTATCATCACACTGCTTTTGTCTCTAGCATAGTTTTAAAAACATTAAGATTTATTTGATTATCAATACATCATGTAATTATAAAGAATGTATTTCATAAAAGAAGGCACAATCCTGAATGAAAAATATTATCAACTCTCTCCACACAGTAGTTGCAATTCATATTGTAGTTAGTTCTGAGGAATGTCATCTTTCTCTTCTGTGCACTCTTTAGTAGTCCGAATGTAGGTTGTTGATTGTTCTTGATATGTAGGTATAATTGCTGTGTCTTGCTAGTATTATAGGATATAAAAGTGATAAATATTTATTTTATAAATTAAAATTGTAATTTTGGGCCTCAGTAAATGATATACATTTCTTTCAATATTTTCTCTATTGCTGGGTTGATAAGTCTTACTTAAGGTTTAAATATACTTATTTTGAAGACAACATAATGGTATGATTTGTACTGTTAAAATGGCCAACTTCTTGTTATAATGCTAATATTGAGAAAGGTTTTCATTGATCAGACAAGAATAATAATTTTCATTATTATTTAATCTATCGATTTAATTTATTTTATCTGAAAATTAAAAATCATAATTCTCCTCTGCCTTGAATTGTACAATAGAATGTTTAAATAATTCATTTTGTGATATTGTAGATTTATCAAAGTTGTTATCCATTCAATGTCTTTATTGTTAAAATAAATGTTGCTTTTATTACTTTTGGTTTCATAGTGTTTTTATCATTTACACATATTGTCCAGAAATCTTAATATTATAAAATCTATTGAGTTATCTTTTATAGTGAACATTAAGAGTATATGAACGTATGAAATTCAATATAATAATCAATTAGTTAAAATTTGCACGTAAATGTTAAGAGAACATGTAAGAAATAAATTTTCATTTTCTTAATTATCAAACGATCATTTTAACCAGTTGTATTCCTTAAGTGCTTCTATGATAAATTATTTTATTTTATTCAGAAGATTATTGTTTTGATTATACATTGTAAGTGTAAATAATGAAATTATTTATTGCAAATCCATAAAGAAGAAGTATAGTTGGAATTGTTAGGTAGTATTCTGAGTGGCCCTAAAATCCCTATTCACTCGTTATATCTGTATTCTTTTATTCCAAATTAAGAGTTTTTCATGTATTTATTTTAAGTAAAATATTTATTATTATTATTATTATTGTAATTTAACTAGACATTATCTTATGGATAGGAGTATGTCTCACCATATTATTACTAGGATTCCATTCAGAAAAAAGTACATTTTTAGTAGTAGAAAATTTTAATTACAAAACCCTAAGATTTTAAGTTATAGAAATGATTATTAAAGAAATTGTTTTGCAAAGAAAATTAATTTTAAGAGATAATGTGGTACAAATGTAAGAAAACATATTGTTATTTATCAAAAGAGATAAATGTGTTTCTGATCATGGCGATGATATGCTGATGATGGTTATTAGAAGTGCTGTAATGGGGAGAGATGTTAAAAAGAAGAGGATTTAATATAACCTAATCATTCTATGATGTATGCTTCCAATATTAAGAGCCTTCTTGTAATGTGTGAGAGTGAGTTGAGAATTCTCTTAAAATTTGCTAAATGTTGTGTATTATATTTACAGTGTTTATTAATTGCTATTATTACCCTTGTGACTTCTTTTTATTATAGCATATAACATTTAGTAATCCCTATTAGCTTAATCCATAGTGTTATTATTTTGGCATTATATAGATAGTGAGTGGTTTGGCTGTGTCATCATCAATGATCCAGATATCTCGATCGATCATTGCATTTGCGTTCATTATGCAGCTAGTGATTGGTCTGCCTCATTGTCAATTGATCTTAGGTTATTACATATATATTATACCGGACAAAAGCTTTAGACTTGCATATACTGACCGCCATGGCGCCACTAGTCCGAAATTTGGAATTAGACATTTATTTTTAAGGGGTTACAGGATATGCGAATTGAATGCGCCGGACTAGCTCAATTAAGCAAATGAGATCTATGTTTTGTTCAGTGAGTTGGAAAGGTAGCAACAGAAAACAAAATCAACTAAGTAAATGAATAAATAAATAATTTTATTAAAACTATGATTAAATAAACATAAATCTAAATAATAATCTTTAAAGCACACTTAAAATATGTACTACACATACATTCGTCAAAATTGAACTAAAATATTTATATGGCTTTGACAGCGATTTCCTGTGCGTGAAAGAGTGCAAAATATTGGCAGTAGCAGAAGTATTAGTAAGTATACAGTGATCTCACACCAGACAAGGGAGGTTAGCTTCCTGCTTATAACCCATAGTTAAGAAAAGAGATTTATGTCGAAACAAGAAATATGAAGGTAGCTTCCAAAAATTAATAATAATAAAAAGAGTGTTGAAAGTTATTACTTTCAATCGATTGACCTCCCTCTGAGTGAGACAGGCTAGGAGCTCACCATCTACCTATTGAGAGGGTTAAAACGATCGTACGTGCCCCTAATAAACGAATTGGAAGCTTGAAGAAATAAAACTAAGAAGTATTATATTTCTTAATAGTCTATTATAAATAAAGTTTCACGACATAAGTAGAACTAATAATAAAATGGGTCATGAGCCAGAAGTCAATTAAAATAGTCGTAATATCCAGACAGCTTTCTATAATAAAAGGGATGTGAGATTATAAATAAACTACTATCTTACTTACTAAGACTTAAATAGGACAGACAGTAATAGGTTTGAAACTAGCACTCGTAAAAAAAAAATATATATCAAGCACACAGAAATCGAATTACATAAGATACAACTTGAAAAACATTTATATTTAAAAAGAAAAGGGAACAAATCTAAGACAACATTATTTAAATTGCAAAAATGTAAGGTACCTTAATAATTTATTTAAATGCTAGTGCACTAGACTTCTTAGGTTAATCTGTTGCTCTGGATTCACTAACGGTAGGCTTGGGCAAGTTGGTTAGTGGGTTCTTTGGAGCCGGTTCTTATGGCATTGTAGGCAGTTAATGGAGACACAGGACATCCGAACCTGTCCTGGCGAGAAGCTTAGCTCATCATGGTAAAGAAAATATTCTTGCTGTAGGTTTAATGTTCATTCTAGGTAGAATAATTACCGGATCAGCTTTCAGAATATCCAGGAATAGTTTGTGCAAGTATCTTTCCGAGTTGGTGGAAGTGTCTCAGAGTTTGTGCAGTTCTCCTGTCAGAGTTGGTGTCTGTCTCTTTGTGCTGGTGCAAGTATACTCGCTGATGCAAGTATTGAAAGCTAGTCAAAGATAATCCAATGGCCTGATTCAGCCTGTTATATCTGAATCATATCTCTTAAACCAATTACCAAACTTTTTCTTTTTAATTAAAATTTAAAAATTCTCTATCTAGATAACAATAGTTATCTAATTAATGAAATAAATTGCCCTTTACAGATCTAGGAACTAACCAATGAAAAATTCTTTTCTTTTTGTTTTTTTTTCTTTTTTAATTATTCTTATCAATATAAATCCCAAATCTGTAAAGCAATCTATTTGTACACTTTACTTTTACATAAATTTAACAAAAAAGTAATCTTAGTTTTCTTCCTTTTTTTTTTTAAATCAAAGTTAAAAACCAAATATAACTGTGGTATTAAAATATAATTCCCACACACATACATATATATTTGTACAAGCATTAAAAAAAAAAACTTTTAATCAAGTTTTACAAACGAAATCTTATATAAAAATTTATTTTATTTTCCTCACCTCTATAAAACTAATTTTTGTAATGGTGTCTTAAACATCCATTACAATATATATATATCTGTAAAATAAATAAAATGTCCGTTAATTGAAAACAAAATTGTAATTATAATTGAAATAATAAATTTAACGGTTTACAAACTATTACAAATAATCCTTAAATCCGCAGAAGTACTTTCGGTTAATTTCTTAAACCTGCCTCAACTGCCATTAAATTCAAAAACAAAAGCGGAAGCAAACGTCATCAATTCAAATTCCATGAATCTCATATTTTAATGTTAGCAGCTTCTCGATTTATAAATGCATTTTATTCCTGTTTATAAAAATTGCCTCTTTAATTTTTCTTTTACTATGGTTTCTCTCCTCATGAAGAATCTTCACATTTTCAAAATCAAATTTAAATTTATATTTACATGTTTTTTCGTGATCAAAGAAAACTGAAGGAGATATTAAATCACCATTATTTTTACTTTTTACATGCTTATATAACAATTCATGTTCCCTCAATCTCTTTTCAATATTGCACCTAGATTCACCTATATATGATAGCATACAATCACAAAAAATTTGATATATGACATTACTTTTCTGCTTGACAGGTATGACATCCTTAGAATTATTGACTAATTTATTAATATTGTTTGGAACGTAGAATGAAACATTAAACACATTTTTATATAAATCCTTAAAAAATTTCACTTGTGGATCTGAAATAAATGGAATAGATATCCAGTGTTTACTATTAATCTTCATTTCTTTTAAATTATTATAACTTTTTTTAAATTGATATAAAGTATTGTTTATTTGTTCCATTTTATAACCAACATCAAGCAATTTCTTAGCAAATATTTCAATATTTTTCAGTTTATCACTTTGGTAATGACATAATTTTTCATTCCGAAACAAAAAAGATCTAAAAACTTGCCATCTTATGCATCATTGGTACTTTTGATTTACAATTTATATATCCTCTTTTTTGCAGTGGCTTAATTATTAGTTTATAATTTAATATACTGTTATCTCTTGTAATCATTAAATCTAAATATTTAATATTATTATCTTGTTCCTTTTCAATAGTTCATTTCAAGACATTCAACTTATTTAATTCCTCTACAAGCAAGTTTATACTATTAGTATTTCCACAAACAAAAACATCATCTACATATCTTTTGTAAATTTTAATATCTCCAAAAGTACACATATTTAAAATACTACTCTCATATGTAGATAAAACAAAATTGCAAACTTGTGCAACTACAGGCAGACCCATAGGCCAACCTTTAGACATTTTATATTGACCTTCAAAAGATGCAACAATATTATCATTAAAATTTTTTTAAAGAATCAACAATAAATTTTATCATATATTTACAAATACTTTTACTTTTTAATGCATGTTCAATTATTTTTATGGAATTCATGTTATCAATAGATCCATACATTTCTGTAACATCCACTGAAGCAATAACATCATTTTCATCAATTATCAAATTTTTAATACTATTTACAAATTCAAACAATGAAGCAATAGTATTTTTCCCAAATCCTAAAAAGTCTTGTAAAAGTTAACCAATATATTTAGAAGTCTGATAAATGAGTGAACCACCAAAATCTATCATAACTCACAAAGGATTACCTTCTTTATGTAATTTTATATTTGCAAAAATACGAGGACATATAGCACAAGAAGGATTTATCATATAGTATACATTATTACTTAAAATTTTATTTTTAGCACTTTTTAAAATATTGTTAACAAACTTGTTTTCTTTTTGATTGAAGATTATAATATGGATGGTCAAAGAATAAAATTTATTAACAATATTTTAAAAAGTGCTAAAAATAAAGTTTTAAGTAATAATGTATCCTATATGATATATAAAATATTGTTAAGTTGAAATATGGTTTTTACCCTGCATTGCATTGATTGAATAAATGATTTAGATTAGTTAGTTAAGTTATGCAATGCCATATCCAAGTATTGTGTGACTGCAAGTTATTACTTGGTGCTGAATGAGTTTGCTAATTTTTAACCAATAAGGATTCAAACAGGGTTTTTGGATATTCCTCAAAGAAGTAATGAATTGATACCCGAAGGGTATTTTGATTAGTTATACTAGTTCAAAACAAATGAAAAATGCCTAAGGAGTTCCGATCTTTTAAACAGCACTAATTAATATATATGTATTGATACATATGTAGCAGGTGTACTCATATAAATGATGATGAACAAGAAATATTATAGTTGCTGGACGGACATATTAGCAATAGATTTATTAACTGATAAAGCCTTCAGAATGTAACATCATCATTCTTTTGATTAGAGTTTACTGACAAATCCTATGACAATGTAGATAAAACACCTTCATCAATTATATACTGTGAGGCATTTCTCATCATCAATATCTGTGCTTATAAACTTCTAAATATTTCTATCTTTAATATTTATAGCTATTTCTATCTTTAAGATCACATTCAACTTTTTTCCTATCTCTTTTCTTCATATCTTCTATAGATACAATATTTGTCTCTAACTACACGACCAATTTATCTCCTCTTCATAAGTGTCTCAATTTTTTTTCTTACTATTTTCAATATATCCACATTTCTGATCTTTTTATTCTCTTCCAAATCCACTTGTTTATAAATACTTTAGATAATGTATATTTTTTGTTGTAGGTTTTGAAAGAAAGAAGCCATTGGGATAAAGAAGCCAAATCATTTTTGACTCGCAGACTTCGAGTGATTGAAAACCAACGCAAACGTACTGACATTATTCCTTCCAAAAGAAAAGGCAGTCTTCCTAACATATTTGAAAATTTAAATCTCAGAATATAAAATATATCTTTAAATTATGAAAAATATACATCTATTATCTAATATTTCAAATATATAACAAAGAATATTATACATATGTATTGTATTTATACATTTAAGTATTATAAAAACAAATTTTATTTATTTTTATTTAATGCATAACATTTAGTATTGTGTGTCATGCCATCTTGAGTTCTATAATCTTATTAGATAACTCGATAAAGATTTATGTATTGTGTTGGAGTATTCAAGATGATTGAAAGATAAACTGAATTATTAAATGTTTAAACATCTATTAGAAGGGCATATCTCTTTCACAAATAAAACAAGTTTTTCTTGTCATATTTTTACAAAAATAAAATTTCTCTTTTATATTGAATATGTGATTTAAAGTTTAACATTATAAAAAAAATTTTAAATCATGATCAATTGTTAATATTATTTATAATAATCGCATGTCATCTTTTTAATTAGCCAAACTACTTTCAATATTCGGTTCTTTATGAAATATATGCTTAAAACTATCTCCATTTTTTGCAAGCTTCTAAAAGCTGAAATCTTTTAGATGAAACAAAAGCATGCAGTGTGTATATATACATTTACACATGCAGAAGAAAATGAATCCAAGATGTATATTAAATAAATATTAAATAGTATATACGTTTATATGTGTTGTACATACTGAAGTTAAATATTACTAGGATTTTAAAATATATATAAAGAATGAAATAGGTTTTAAATAGCCATTAGAAAGCAAAGATCTATTCTAAACCCATTATAGAATAACCCATAACAGCTTTATTTACCGGGCTTTTCATTTTTCCAGATATTTTTCCATTCTTTTTTTATCATTTATCTGATAATACATAGATAGGTTCTTACAACTGCAAATAATTTTTAAGTGAAGGAAAATTGGAAAAATAATTATCTAATATTAAATGTGGCATTTTGTGAAGTTAGAAGATGTAATGACAAAAATGGACAAGTACTTTACTACACAGATACAAATATTGAAAACATAAATAGAGTGGGATTTATTATAAGTGATGAATAATAATGTGGAGATTTCTGGTGCATCACAGAGGCAAGATTAGTTAGTTGTTTAACTTAATGGAAGATACCAAATGCAGGTTTATGCACCAATAAGTTGTCATCGGGTTGAAGAAGTAGATTTCAAACCAAACAACATTTAAAAATGATCATAAGATATTTTAATTCTAGAATTGGTAAATAATTAAAAGATGGTCAAGTAAGTTTATGGTGATAGAAATGAGAAAGATGACACAAACTTGAGGAAGCTGCAGAAAAAGAAAAAATGTATATTATGAATCTTTCTTTTTTATAAATGCAAAACGAAAATGAATGGGTGAAGCATCCAAATACAAATATGGCAGAATTGGAATATATTTTGATTAACAGAAAATATGTATTTCAAGATTGTAATATTCTTAATAAATTCAATACAGAAAATGTTTATTGAATACATGTTAATGCTAGAGATAAAATGTATTAAAAAAAATAATATTCATGGTTGATATTCCTAATCTTCAGAAACTTTCCAATAAATTTAAATTAAAACTTGCAAATTGTTTTAACTATTAAAAGCTTTTGAAGATGGTTCAAATTTAAAGAAAATTAATAGGAAAAATAAGAGATATGTCATTAAGAACTGCTTGAAAGATATTTTGGCACAAAAAAGCAGTCGACCAGGAAATTTTCTACTGAGACAAGATAATGTATGAAGTAAAGAAAGAATGTAAAAATGATTAATTAAGAAAAATATATAGTCTTGTTAAATGATATGAAAAATAGTTACTGACAATGATATAAGAAAATATAATTATGAATTAGCAAGGAAGCTATAGAAGAGAAAAGTCTCAAATGTGAAAAACAACCTCTTGATTTTGAAAGAAAACATTTTTACAATAAGAAAAAAAAATGTGATTATTACTTTAAAAAAAGTGATGCTATCATGAAATCTGTGGAAAAATTCTATAAAAAAATATATATAACAACAAAAAAAGAAACTATCCTCTATGGGTATGAGTTCTTTGGAATTGCCCAGCATTTTATATAAAAAAGTGAGGTGTGCAAATAATTATATGAAAGATAAAGATTCTGTAGAAGCAGGTGAATAAATATAAAAATGATTGATAAAATTATATACCAAGTGACTATATGATAAAAATGAACCAGGTATTTGGAAAAATGCATTAATATATCGCTATTTTAAAAAATGATGATAAGATATTAGAAATTACAGGCCTATCAGTTTTTATTCTATACAAACTTTTTACTAAGATAATTGCAACTCATCCACAATGAATTTTGGATATTAACTGACTGAAAGAATTAACTGGATGTAAGTGGTTTTAGCACAATGAATCATATCTAAATATTGAAAGAAGTTATAGAAAGGATGTTTCAGATTTATAGATTATGAAAAAGAATTATTTCTACAATGATTAAAGCATTATCATTATGATTATATTATATAGTTGCACTAAGAAGACCAACATTGAGAAAAGTGTAAGGCAAGATGATTCCATATCTCCAAAACTTTTTACCGCTATTTTATGAGTTAAAATGGGAAGCTAAAGGGATGAAAATAAATAGATATTATTTAATTTTTCAGATGATGTGATTGTTTTTGCAAATAATGCTTCAGAACACCAGGAAATGTTGCCAAGGGGCAGGGATGATGGTGTCCAGAGCGTTTTTAATCTCTCTGTTACCTTAGATGTGTCAACTTATACTTAGTAGAGTTAAACTTTGTATAACACATGATGTAAGCATGTAAATTCAAAGATTTAAACCAAGACAATAAAGCTTTTGAAAAAAAAAATGTTGCAAGAGTTAGCAGATGAATGTAATAGAATAAGATTAAAGATAAATGCTAAAAAGACTAAAGTAATGTTCAACTGATTTTTTTCAAAAGAATAAAATAACAATTGATAATGATAAATTAGAAAAAAATTAACTACAAATACCTTGATCAATATATAAATCTACAGGTGGAACTATAATGAGGGAAATTAAATTTGGAATGTTTTTGGTAGAAATAATAATAAAAGGCGAAATGCCTATGAGTTTGAAAAGAATCGTTTTGAATAAATATGATTCCAAGACTTGAACACATAACAGAAAATGATGTAAAGACATCAAACCATTCAACAAAGTATGGAGATATATATGTTAGAAATGACAAGAAGGGATCAAAAACAAAATATATGAGTGAGAGAACAAACAAATATTGCATACATCATTAAAAGGGTGAAGAGACTGAAATGAAACAAGGATGATCATATTATTAAAAAAGATGATAGTAGATGGATAGTTGAAATCTTAATCCAGATTCCAAGAGATAAAAGACTTGGAAAGAACCCACACGTGAGATAGATGAATAAGACAAGCCAGCTTTCTGATATGTGCCGAAAAGACTAAAGATAATAAAATTGAATTCTACTTGGAGATTTTCAACCTACAATGGACTGATAATGATTGAAAATGGTGATAATGATGATCTGTATATTTTATTACAAATATATTTATTTTAAACTAACTTAGAACATAATAATAGTATTTATATAGAAAATCAAGCAAGTCCCTTCTCATTGAAAAAGGAATCAATCTTGTATCCTTTTCACTGGATCAATAATTAACAAAATTACAGAGTGCAATTCACATTGTATTATGAATTAATTTGATTGTTATATACTTTTTTCAAATTAATGTTTTCTCATTATATATATTGAACCGGGTGGGGTCATAGATCATATGTGAAACAGAATCTAACATGAACTTTTAACTCTTTAATAAAATCTAAACTTGTGGAAGCAAAATTGTAAGACTTACTTTTATACAAAAAAAAAATGATACAATTATTTATTAATTCGATCTACACCAATGAAATTTAATTATTGCACCACCATGGTCCCTTAGGCAGAGATGTATAAAATATATATAACTAACCACATTTGAAGAACATAGATCTTCTCGGTTGCAGAATTCAACACCTATCATTCAAAGCACTTGTTTGTTTCAGAGTAAACTCCAGGCGCCAGTTAGCTACAAGAACTAACATACCCTGAATGATGGAAAACTAATTCAGCACCTAAGAAATCCCAACTAGCTCAATCAAAAGGATAATATAATACATTACTGCTTTAATTAGTGGTAAAAGAATTGACTAACAAACATTAAGTTTTAGAGACAATTTATTTTAACTAAATGATTACTGTTATAATTTTAAATTATTATTATAACTTCTTAATTAACCTAACAATGGTATTTTATATAATGACCACACACATACTCTTAATTTATAAAATAAAATATAAGATATCACAAGCATTAAATAAATACATGAAATTAATATAAGATATCACAAAGCATTAAATAAATACACAACATTTAAAAACACGTATAACAATAGTTCATTTTATGCATATTATAGAGTTAATTTGCTTTACTGATTCTGGATGCTTCAAATTATTGCAATGGCTCAATTAATATCAGAAATGGAATAAGAAAATGTTTTTTATTACCTATAGGATTTTGGATGTTGAATTCTTGCTTTTTGCTGCTTCACGTGAGTTTTTCCAACTGGTTGGATTTTAAGATTATGTGGAGATTCCTATGATTGCTATTTCATAATACTATTATTTAAGACAGATATCTGTGGCAGTTTCAAGTTATTAGGCAGGCATAACATTTATCAGACAGATTGCTGGTATTCCATCAGACTAAGGCTAAAGTCTGGTGTATGCTCCCATCGACTGTTAACACTGCATTTTTTAGATACATGAAAAACACTTTCTCTGGATATGTAACAAGCCTGACTCAAGACTGTAAAACTGCTTGAATGATGACAAACTGAATATTTATGTGATAGCCTGTTGTCATTTTTTCAATTAGTTTCTATACCTGCCAGCTATATCGTTGAAAATTCGTCCACTGCTTTTGATTAAGATTTTGATACGATTTTAATTTAATTAATCCTGTTTTTAATTAGTTGCCATTATGAATTCATTTCTTTTATGTAGCTTGCCAGTATATACAATCTTTGAGGGACATATAAACCATTTATTTTTAATGTTTTTACCACACACACATTTATTTTATCAACACGCACACATTTTAGTATTCATTTATGTTTACAATCTTATTTATTTTAAATAAATGAAAAGATTTTTTTTTTTAGTTTTAATATTTTTTTTTTCCTTTAATAGTTTAAGCAAAACAAAAGTATTTTTACTTTCATGTAAAAGATGTATTTCTTAAACTTTTATAGTTTTAACTTTTGTAAGTTAAACCTTCTCCCCCTTTCAATTACTCTTTAAACTTTTATAGATTATTTTCTTTTATTTTCAAATGAGATATTTTAATTCAGTTATTTACAGACAACTTGTTGATTTTATTAATCAAGTTTAAATTTTTTTTAGTAATTGTAAACAACAATTTTAATGAGGACTGCTCAGTAGCAGTACAATATGTATACAGGCACACACACACACAAAGTTAAGAGTTAAAAAAAGAGAATGTACAAATGCTAAGTTAACTGAGAATTGTGCTTAGAAAATTTTGAATCGATCTGAAAATATCCAATTTTTTAACAAATTGTTGTATGTGACTTGTTGAATGCCCTACCTGTCTATTAAAATAAGTTCAGTATTTCTACATACAAGTCTGCTTTCTACCTGAAAAACTTTAATCTTGAATTCTTAAGTTTGATAATTATCCAAGATATAAGTTGCTGAAAATTTTCCTTCTATCTTGAATTAGATTTTAGTTTTTTGAACATTAATTGATAAAGTCTTTATAATTGCCTTAAACATTTTTTATAGCTCATCCTCAGAGTTGACAATAATATAATCATCAGGTCAAAGCCAAAAAGATTAAGTTATTGCTTTTGTTTTCAGTAAGTTCAAATTAAAAACCCCCCTCTACAATTCTATATCAAATCTTAATGTCACCTTTATGAAACCAATTGTGAAATGTTCCTCTGATAGAGAACATAAAATTTTCATTTTAAATCCTTCATATTTATTATCTCCACAAATTAAACCACTAAACATCACATGATCACCATTCTTTATGCTTACACAAGCTGGTCTACACAGAGGCTAAACTTTCCACCTAGTACCACCAATAAGTGCAAGCCAAAATAGTATATGCAAGAAGGTTTGTGCATAAAATCCCTATCTAGTGCCAACTCATTCAATATCGCCAGATTAGTTTCTAGCTTGTAGCTTTCATCAGTGAGGAGACATGGATCTGAGGGCATTGCATCTAAATCTTAGGATGTAGTGCAACCCTCCAGCAGCCACCTTTTACATTATTAGCTAAAAAGCTAGAAACTAGTCTGGGGATATTTGATGAGTAGGCACTTAGATGGGGATTTTATACAGAAACCTTGCATCCATTGGATTACTCTGGTTTACACTTAGCGGTTTATTGTATGAAGAGTTTAGACTCTGTGTAAATAACTTGTCTAAGCATAAAGAATGGTGATCATGTGATGTTTAGTGGTTACACCCTGCCCAATAGGATTATGGTGGCTCTGGGTTATTAAAAAATCAAAGACACCAAAAAGTATGGATGCTGAACTGAATTCAGATCTATACAAGCTAATGAGCTTGAAAACATTTTTGTGTTTTCATTTTGGACTCGAAGCTTTATAGTTGGCTATGACTTCCTGGAGGCTTGCCTTAGCTCCTAAGATCTCTGCAGTGTTCTCAGATCCAAAGTTCCTCACTGACGAAAGCCACAAGCTAGAAACTAGTCTGGGGATATTGGATAAGTAGACACTAGTTGGGGATTTTATGCATAAATCTTCTTGCATCCATTGATTACTCTGGCTTGTACTTAGTGGAACTACTATATGGAGAGATTAATCTCTGTGTATTTCCACAAATGATGCATTCCTTTACAATCATCCTATAGCAGCTGTTTATTAAGAATACAGTTAGATAGAAATTAACTTTTTTTTCAAATTTTGCCCCAAATCTCGACTTAAGGAAAATATTTTGATCTAATTAATATAAATAAATACATTAAAATGCATCTTTCCCTCATAACACTGTTCTTGTATTTATTGTCAATTAATGCCATGACTATTGTGTTTCTTTATTCTCTAAAATCATGCAGTCTTCACAACTTTTCATCTAGAATCAGCAGCAATTCAATAATATCGATGAGAATAATAACTTTCATAATAAGTACAGCAGTTTTCTCATATATTGTATCTTCAGAAAAATCCAAAATGAAAATAAACATGAAGACATCTCGGTCCAGGATTGATCTACCAAGCGCTTGACCTTATGAACTCCCTGCAATCAGTCATGCAGCATACCATGTATGAAAACAGTATCATGAAACCATGTAAATCCCCTCTGTTAATAAAATTTTTTGTTTTAAAAAAACATGAAGACATCTAAATAAAAGTATAATAGATATGGATTATATGTTGCCAAACAAAAAAATATGTATTTCAAGTCTAAAATATGTTTAATAGATTTATACACAGAAACTGATCACTATTAATATGGTAAGATTTAATGCAAAGCTAAAGAGACAAAGGTTATTTAAAAAAAACAATCCTCAATTAATATTCCTAAATTCAAAACTACTTTAATGAATTTAAACTAGGACTTTTAATTACTTTAAAATATTTCACATTTGATTAAATTATTTAGAAGATAATTAACTAACAACTTATACAAAAAATAGCCGTAAATTTACTAATAAATTTTCAGCCCGATAAAGCAATGTATGGGGAAAAAAGGTTTATGAAAATATTTTTAAATAATCCATTTTAGACAACTTAAATTTGTAGACTGATTTAATATATGAGGAAGTACTTTTAATGAAAAGTGAGGTGCAATTAAATATACAGAGTAGAAAACTCCAGAAAATGATAGTTATTATCAAATAGAAATTGCTGACAAAATGATTATCAAATATTAAATGATAAAGATATATCAGATGATTGAAAAAATACATTATTGATTTTTAAAAATGGTAACAAAAGGACTATAGGAATGGCTAATCCATGATTTCTCTATCAAATTTTTATAATTTATAAATTTTTTACTAAAATCTATATACTTACAAATAAACTTACAGCAAAAATTTCAACAAGCATTTTGGCATTGATTTTAAGCTTCAAAGCATCAAGAAATATTTCCAGAATATTATTCAATTTTGAACAATATCACAATGCTGATTATAAGATTAGTAATGAAAGAGCATCCAGAAGAATGATTTAAATCTCTCAAACTTTTATGGCAAATGTTTTATGCATTAAAATGAGAAATTAAGAAAGCAAAAATAAATGTAGTATATATGTCATTCGACTAATGTGATTGTTTGCAAAAACAATACTTCTAAACTTCAGAAAATGCTACAAAACCTTTCAAATGAAAACAAAGAAATAAGACTAAAGATAAATACTAAGAATAGAATAATGTTCCAGAAGTTTTTGAAAAGAGAAGAAAGACTGATAGTAAAAAACTAGAAACGTTAACAACTATAACTATTTTGGTCAGATGATTAACAAAGGCGGGGATATTGGAGGCAATTAATTATAAAATTGGGCTTGAATGAAATGGATTTTTGACACAATAAATTAGTGTTAAAAAAGGATATAGCCTATAATCTTGGGGAAAAAAAAATTTTTTAATATATTGTGACAGTAATTACTTAAGCAGATAAAACTTAAAAACTCTTAGTACAAGAGAAATACAAAAGCCTCCAGCTCACACATGAAATAAGACGGTAGGTAATATCAATCACACTTTTGAAAAAATCAAATGGCTGAAATGAAGTTGAATAGGGTTTTTTTTAATATAACAATAAATATGTAATAATTTTTAAACTGAATCCCAAACAGTAGCGTAATCCAGAAAATTGAGCCCAAAGCAAGAAATCTTGGACATTTCAAAATAAGTTTACATTTTCTTATATAACAACACCCATGGAATAAATTTAGAAATTATTTTCATGTGAATATATTTTAAATGCCTTGCTATAGATTTTCAAGTTTATGGGACCCTCTGACCTGCATGGATCCACAGGCATTGTCTTCCTTTGTGATTGATAATTACGCCTGAACCCAAGAGTTTGTAAAATACCTAGAAAGAGACTATAGATGTAAAATGAATGAATAAAAAAGCTTACAGGAATGACATGGAAAAGAAAATTATAGTTTAAAAAATTGAATTCAAACTTAAGATCTTTGTTCTGAAGGGTATAATAATTATTAAAAATGATTATGATTGAATTATGAGGCTCTATATTTATTTTATTAAATAGGTAAAAACAGAGAATGCCATAGGTTTTTAAAAAAGTCACATAGTATAAACATGGTCAGAAACCAATCAGAATTTGTTTAGTGATTTCAAGAATATACTTATGATTATGATCAATCTTCTTTTAATCAAATGCAATTAAATTCTAAATTATATTTCCATTCATTCTTAAAATTTTTAAATATTTTTTTAAATGAAACAAATATATGTCAATAAAATGTAAACAAAATAATGCACGGGAATCTTTTTTATTTTAGCTATAAAATAAATTCTTCCCTGGGTAGTTCTCAGTATATTGGAATTCACGAGTAATATAATACGGGATGAATTTCCAGAATATTGTTATGATAAAACTATTGCAACTTTAGACTGATTTGATTGGACAGCCTGGAATAGTTTTCTGGGATTGCAAGTATTGAAAATAAATAATGGAAAAATATTTTCTTTTCATTTTTAAACATTTTAAATTACAAATATATTTATTATATTTAAAATGTTTTACTTTAAACCCAAGTGATTATTTTTTCAGATTATCTTCAAATAGATTTATGGAGGTAAATTAACTGCCAATCTATTTTCCTTTAAAAATAGAATAAAAATAAAAGAATTTTCCTGATAACTTTTATAAATTTTGTATTTGACAGTCTGATCTTAATCATTTAAAAATTAAAGTTTACCTCTATATTCTATATTTCTGAAATTTTTTATTATTAAGTACGTATTTAAAAGTGTTATGCTTTAGTAATAACAGGGAAAACTCTCCATACAGTAGCACAGGGGTCCTCAACCCTATGCCCGTGGGCGCTATGGTGCCTGCAGACCCTTTTATGTGTTCCTGCCGCTATCCGAACACGATAAAAAATTATTTATCTGATAGAAATAAATTCAGTTTTTGAAATTTCTTATAAATTATTGTATTATATTGTAATCAAATACCATTGTAGGACATACTATAATTTTTACAGCATAATTAATTATATGTTAAAGTTTTATTTTTGAAATAAATATTTTTTAGTACATTATGTGTATTATTAACAATATCCAACTATAAATTTACATTGAAAAAATAAATGGTGCCCGCCACCTGGCCGGTATTATAGAATGTGCTCTGAAGTGCGAAAAGGTTGGGGACCCCTGCAGTAGCACCACTCAGTACAAACCAGAGTAATCAATGGACACAAGAAGGTTTAGGTTTGTGCATAAAATCCCTATCTAGTGCTCATCATTCAATATCCCCAGACTAGTTTTTAGCTTGTGGCTTGCACTGAGTGGTGCTACTGTATGGAGAGAGTTTTGCCTGTTTTAACAGCTTGAGCAAGCATGAGAAATGGTGATCATGTGATGTGACAGTAATAATCGAAAATTATTAGAAAATGAAGTAAGTTTTAAAGTAAAAATAATTTCAGATTTAAATATTTTAAATTAACATTTTTAAAATTAACTTATTGATAAATAAAAGAAAATTAAATAATTAGCTATTCTATAGATTACAAATTTAATTATCACCACTTTTAATCATTACAAGGCCATTTCAGAAGTTCAACTTAATCTAGTTTCTTTCACCTATAACTTTTTTTTTTTTTACATAACACCATGGTTTTTTTCTAGTCTTTACGATCTTTTGAATACTAGTTTAAAACTTCAACTGATCATCACTTCTATTAACAATATATCTAGTCTAACTTTATTTCAGTCTTTTAATTATTTCATTGGTGTTAATGAAATATCTTTGTTCTCTTATTCACTAAACATTACATGATTCCCATTTCTTATGTTTGCTTTTAACTGTTATTAAAACAGTTTTAATAACAGTTAAGAGCAAGCATAAATGAGCATGTAATGTTTATTGACTTAAAACCAATCCTGCCTAATAGGATAGTGGTGGCTATGGTTATTAAAGAACCAAATGTGTAGGTACTGAACTGAGTTCAGACCTATATGACTATATAAGCTGATGAGCTTGGATTGAAAATATTATGGTGTTTTCGATTTAAGTCTCATAGTTTTGTAGTTAAGTAGAGATAAAAAGTATGCTGGAGGTTTGCATTAGATCCTAAGATCAAGGTGCAGTGCTCAGATCCAAGGTTCCTCACTGACAAAGGATGCAAGTCAGAAACTAGTCTAGGGATATTGGATGAGTAAGCACTAGATGGGGATTTTATGCACAAGCCTTCTGGCATCCATTAATTACTCTGGTTTGCACTGAGTCGCAATATGTATAGAGTTTTGCCTGTTTTCTCTTATTCACATATTTAAATTACTATACTGCTCTTCTTGTTAAGTGTCCTAGTCTCAGATCTATAGATAAAATCAAGTAAAATGCATCTATAAAAAAAAATTTTAAATACATAGTCAAATTTCATTTTAGTATTAAAATATTTCTATGTTTATAATCATTAACTTCTAATTCATAATTATCAATCTATATTTTCTTTCTGAAAATCCTTTGAACACTATTTTTTAATCTTTTTAGTATTTATCTATAGTTCTTATTTTCCTTCATGTAATATTTCATTTAAACTTCCAAATCACTATTTGTAAAAAAAAACCACAATATCTAAAAAATATAGATGATTTAAATAAGATCAATTTTATTATCGTCTCATTTTAATCTAAAAAAGACTTTTTATAAAACTGCCGTAAAATGTTTTGGAGCTATCAAATCACCCGATCAGACACTTTCTCAATGTTAACTTTAAGGTTATCATGTTATCTAATCATTGATATTGCATTATGATATTCTTCAGAATATAACTCTTAGTCCATATTTTGTTTGTTGCAAGTTTTGTTCATTGTAGAAATGTTTTTAAAATGGAATATCTTTTTATAGTCCACAAATCCAGAGCTTGATAGCAACTCGTATTCATTGTTTCCCATCCATAACTTTCTTTTAATGGGTGATGAGACCCACTATACTAAAAACCACTTAATTTTGAGTCCAAAGTTTGTTATAAATGAGTTATAATTATGTTGGTAAAGATTTTATAGAACTAATAGAAAATTGATAACTTTGTAGCTACTGATTTTTAAAAATTAAATATCACTTTTACAATCTTCCAATCATCCGATGCATTTTTATCATTTAGATATTTTGTATATTGTTTTGACAAGCTACTCTTTAGTTTAAGATATCAATAATAATTCCATCACTTCCTAAAAATTTTCCTCAATAGATTTAATTGCCTTTTTCATTAAAAATGCTAGCCAGTTCAGACATTGGAATTATAGGCATTACTTTGTTTTCTTATTCTTGTAATTCTTTGTAGGATTCTTCCATACATTTCATGATGTTACCTCTCATTTTAATAATGGCTCCAACTTTTCTTCTTATTGCTGAAACAATTTTCCTTCTAGTAACAAAATATTTTATATTTTTAAGATTTTATTCTCATTCTATAGGCTTCCTTGCCAATATGTAGTTATATTTTTTATGCATTATTAATTCTTTTTCTATGCCATTTTACATCTTCTATATATTCAATTCATCTTAATAGATTATTTTTAAATATTCTCATGTTTTTCTTTTTCTTTATGCATTGGTTTATCTCATGTGAAAATTATTGTTGTGTCTAAACAATTCTATTACCATTACCTAGAAATGCTAACATCAGCCAAAGGCAATTTTTCTAAACACAAATTAAAAAAAAAAAAATCAAACTTTAGAAAATGATTTAATATGTTATGACTTCTCGTCTTTTTATTTTGTTTGTTTTCTGCCCTTTTTTGGTCTTTTAATGTTATTAGTTAGATTTACACATATCAAATTGTCTGCATTTAATGATTATTACCAGTTACTTATTATGCTAGAACAGACATGAGTAAGACATGTAATGAAGTCTAACAGTTGACCATTAAGAAATATTGGAGTGACCATCTGAATTAAAAAATAAAGAAATGTAAATTCATGTTATATTATGCCAGATTTATGTACCTGTACATAAACATAATTTCAATACATATACAGATACTACAAATGAGAATCAGCTTTTCACAATCAAGATAGTTGTGTAAGTAGTCAGGCACTTAATAATGAATGAGTCAGATAATATGTGCACATTTGTCCAAAAATGCATGATGATGCATGCATCAATTATAAATTCATCAGCCCAAATACATTCATTGCACAATGCAGATGTAATCAGATGCATAGAATACATTCAGTCAAAGTTGCGAGTTGATATCTATGTTATTCACTGGGACAAAACCCATACGATTTAATTCATCAGGAAATATTAGCATTTTATCAATATTTTAAGAGAGGTATAATGTCTGAAACAATTGCAAAGAAAAAAATTGTTTTTCTTCACAGTCATGATTGCAAAATACATGTGTTATGCATGTCATGCGAAAGGGAGACACTTCCAATAACAAGCATTGAAAGATATTTTAAAATCATGTAATGTATAAGTGATAGACCGTTATATTTAGAGAAAAATAAAGAAGTAGTCCTTGCTCTGTAAAAGTATACCCAGCCTTAATTAGAGGTTATCCCAGCCCAGATATGCTAAACTTTACCTCAGTTTATATTTTATTTTGTATATGTGTACATTTTATATAAATAAATACATTTGTTTTTATTTAACACATATTTTTCTCTAAAATTATACATTGTATTCCTTCGTAGAGAATTTTAAATAATTATGAAAATAGTGCACTTCAAGGCAAAGGCCTTCTTGACAACCCTTCATACAGAAGCGATGAAGGAGGAAGCAAGACTCATCAGGACTTAGCAATGAGGATCTGAGCAGTTTCCATATTGGGTTGTTAACTAGATTGATTATGAATAGCTGAGAGAAAATTCCTAAGTCTCTTGAACCTGAGACAGATATATAGTAGGTGGATGTGCTCTATAAAATAATTTTTTAAAAAGCACTTTTCAAGGCTTCCTGGGTAATAAAATTGTTCATCCTATTTTTGTCTGTAATACACTTCTTAAGAGAATTTCATATGCTATTATTTCCAATAGGTTTAAGCTAAATTTTACTTTCGAACTAATATATGGATTAAAGTTTTCAGAAATAAAATGTGGAATTTTATTATTATTGATAACAATAACATTTCCCAACAAAGAACAAAATCTTTTTTTGAATTTCTACTAAGATTGTGATATAAGAATTGGCAAATAGGGCATATATACTATTGGGAAAATTGATATTAATACCACTAGTACTTTAGTGAAGTATCCAAAAGTTCTAAGAAATAGATGATAATCTAGTTAAATTTCAAAGTGTATCTAGTATCATGCACTTTTTTAATGTGATGATACAATTTTGTAATAGAACTCAAATCCATTTACTTATTTAATTAAACTTCTCTGGAAGATAAATTTCATTATGAGTATATATGTAACATAGATCTTGGCAATTTTTTATCTACAAATGTTGTACATTCAGATATTGAAAAGTCCACAACAAATGTATATTTTATGTACATTAGATTTAGAAAGAAAAAATACCAATATTACTTTAAAAAGCTATCAGTCGGGATAAATTAATTCAATTTTGAAACACAAGACATATAACCATTCTTCTGGATCTTTCTATATTTAAGAATGGAAGAGTATTCCTAAATAAGGTTTAAAAACATTAAATTTATATGCTGAATGCAACTTCAGTCCCAAGCAAACTTATTATTGATTGTAATCTATTGAACCTTTTTCCCACTCTTTATTAGCAAATATGACTATTCACTTGTACTTTTGCCTTTTCTGTAGAATTGTACTCCAGCATAATCAATTAGAAAAATATATAGTAAAGTTAAATTGGAATGTTTATAAGCTTAGTATAGTATGCTAGATGCAATCAATATCTCTAAAATAATATCGAAGCTGCAAAGTAGAGGGATAGGTAATTTAAAGAGTAAGTAAATAATAAGAGAAGAGTGTTTTAATGAACTCATTTTTAGAGGGAAATAAATTCTTTTTTGTTAATGGCATTCATTCTATTCCCCTCTCTAAAAGTGGTACATTTAAACCCACTCATATACAACATTTACATACTCCTTAAATTACACAATCTGCTCCCTACTTTGTGGCTGCATTAAGTTAAGATTATAATATTGTTTTAGAGATGCGAAAGCATGTTCAGCATATTATATTAAGTATATAAACATTCCAGTTTAAGCTTTTATTTTTTCACTTTCAAAGTGATTATTTTGAAATATGAGTAGTCTAATAAAATCCATAACTAATTTAATAATCTTTAAAATAAATTCTTTGTCTTTGCAACTGGCTATTTCTTTCTTTTTCAGTTACCTGGCTTATATTTATCCATTTTATCTTTTATATTTTTTTACAATTTACTTTCATATGTATTTTGAAATTTTACCTTTTTTTTTTTTTTTTTTTTTGAGAAAGTTCTTTCATATTTTAACTTTAGAGTTTTATAATTTTTTCCCCCATATTTGATATTTAGATCATTTGTTTATTTTTTGAGTTTTTTGAATTCCTATTAAAAGTTTTTTTAAATTTTCTCCTTTATGTTTGTTTCTAAATTTTATCTAGAGATTCTTGGAAGGTTTTAAAAATTCTTTAATTTCTTCCTTTCTTTATTTTATTTTGAAATTCTTTAAATTCTTTTATTTCTTGTTTCAGGGACAGTAATTCTATTGTAGAATCATCTTTACCAGCAGAATTGAATTTAGTTATAATAAAACTTACCAACAAATAATAATAAAAGGAAATAAATAACCAGTAGCATAAACAGTTCAATTGAAAAGCTAAAATAGTGAATCTATTAGTTTCCAATAGGATCAGAGATGTTATATAGAGAAGTCCATTTGAAAAGATAAGACAGTCAATATAAAAAATCTAACAGACATTGAC
>JAQFVV010006797.1:211760-341951 GCA_028023455.1 Epiperipatus broadwayi | reverse complement strand
TCAAATAATTATGTTATATATGATATATCGGGGGATGAACTTGTAAGCCTAGTGTTCAGGCGTAAACGAACCACCTCATTGGTCAGTGACAACCAATAAATGAATCTTATGCTGCAGTCGACTAATTAGAAAACCAAGCTGATTTTTCATTAGCGGACAATGCGTCTTTTCCGGGAGGAGTCGTCCTCGAAACAATCATGTAACGGCCTTGAGAAATCTTAGTGGTCCATGCGGGGAGTTTTGAGCTAGTGGGTGGGATTAGACTTCGAAATCGTTTTGACATGATGTAAGGTGATGCGAGTAATTAAAATCCACTTAAATAATCGTATCTGGCGCCCCCTTGTGTGGATAGTGAATAACTGTCGACATGAGAAAATAAATAAAGCCTTACGCTGTGTCATGTTTATTACGAAGCCCGTAATCTCGGTGGGAGAGGCGGCCGGTTACAATATATATATATATATATATACTCAATATGCATGAGTTCAAGTTTAGGAGTATTTGATAAGCGACTAATTCAATGTCCAATGCATTTAAATAAATAAGATAATCAAAAAGTACACTATTAATTTTATACATAATTTTAATAATTAATCCGATAAAAAGTAAAACAAGTTTCTGACAATTTCTTCTATCTTGGCATGAATTTCATAAATAGAGAACAAAACTTAAATCTCACTTTTAACAATCTCTATAACACTAATCAAATACCAATTTGAAAATGTAAATAATAAATAAACATAGTTTAATGTGTATGAAATACAAACAGAATTTGATTAAAGATTATTAAAAATGAGATTCATTCTCTACCTTCTATTCAAACAATTGTAATTTCAAAATGCTTAAAGCTATATTTAAATAGGACCAATATATCATTTCCACTCTGAAATTCCAGAAATGTTAGCAAACAAAAGCTTAGAAAAATCGAAAGTTGAAAGAATGGGTGAATTCAGTCTATACTTTATCATTTGTTGACATATAAGAGTGCATATTTAATCATAGCTTCGTGATGATGATAATAAATTTTTATAATGAAAGAAAAAATAAGTAAATATTTTTTATAAATTTTATGGATAGCAAAGACTATAGGTGGTCACTTTAAGAGAGGATTAAACAAAATATATTCATCTTGTTTTGTCTTTAATTATTAACAAAATGCTAACAGTTATTTAGGTACTTATGTATTAGACCTGCAATGTAGAGGAGATGATAGACCTTTTCACATCCATGATAAATGTGTAAATTTGCGATCACATCAAATAAACCCTGCAATGTTATCTGATCTCGTATCAAAATGTGTAACAGTAAAATTGGCATTCCTAAGGGAACATGGTTGGAGGGTTCGAGAATTCCATTCCTAAATGGCAATCCACTTTACAGTTGTGCTTGCAAATTAAGCTCTATAGAATAGGGAAAACTAGAGCTTGGCTTGACAGATAACACCGTAAGTGATTGGAATTACTACATGTGGGAAGTTTCTACCACTGCCTTGTTTTTTTTTTTATGATAATTTTACACTCTCAGTTATTGTCCTGATTTCATTCTGCCAACATCTTTAGAGCTGTCAATTCCATTTTAAAACTATTTTTTACTTCATTTGTATTGATTCAATGATTTATTCCGACTTGGAAAGTCTATAAAAGTGCTGAATTACAAAGTGTCGATTATGATCATTTTCAGGTAAATCAAAAATACAATCATGTGTTAAGTAAGTGTGCATTTTGGGAAAAAATAAACATTTTACTTTTAGTTTCCATTTGGGAAAAAAAATTATCCACTTTAAAGTAGAACCGGTAAATTGATTGTTTTATTGTGACAATTCCCGTTATATATTACATGGTAATTACCGTATGTGTATATTTTACATTTTTTGTAATATTTTATGGTATATTCCGACTGTTGGAAGGCCTACAAAAGTGTTGAATTACTAACTGCCGATTACAATCATTTTCGGGTGAACCAACCACAAATACAATCACATGTTAAGTAAGTGTGCATTTTGGGAAAAATAAAAATTTTACTTTTAGTCTCCATTTTGGAAAAATGTTTATCCACTTAAATAAAATAGAACTGGAAAATTGATTGTTTCATTCGTGACAATCCCTGTTATACATTACAACAGGGGTCCCCAATCTTTTTGCACTTGAGAGCACATTCTATAATACCAGCCAGGTGGCGGGCACCATTTATTTTTTCAATGTAAATTTATAGTTGGATATTGTTAATAATATACAATGTACAAAAAAATATTTATTTCAAAAATAAAATTTTAGCATATAATTAATGTTTATATTGTTACACTGTAAAAGTATAGTATGCCCTACAATTTAAATACAATATAATACAATAATTTTTTTTTTTTTCCTGAGGCAGAGCTGTAACTGCTACCAGGCAGGTTCCCAGGTGGTGGATAGGGGAATGGCCCCCAGATATGGGGGTCTGCTGTGAATAAGCATTTAGGCAAATAAGCAGTCCTGAACCAACAGCGGCAATGTTAATAGGGTGTGGGGGATCATAAGGATGGCTCCTTATGTTTCCAGCTAAATACCACATAAACCCAATGATAACATTGTGCCAAGGTGAGTTTCTGGTGCCATACCCAGAGGCCATGGCCATGGTAATGGAGAAAGCAGCATTATCATTACTGGCCCAAGGCAGAAGATGAAGATATCGGAATGGCTTGGTTCCAGAGATCTATGGGCATGGATGTAGCATCTTTAATGGCCATAGCACTGCAAATACCTAGAAAGATGCTGGTTTCCCATCTGGGGTTGCCCATGATGGGTTGGTGGCAGCAAGGGCATGCGGCTATAAAACCAGGACCTTGCCACTCAAACTACATGATGCGGAAAAATTCAGATAGAGATCTTGCTAGGGCGTACCCTGTAAGCGACGCGTTGGGGCCTCGCCTGACTCCACCGAGAAGCGGACAAGGGCTACCATATCGTGAGCGGATACGGTTAAAGAAGATTGCTCAAAGGAAAAGGAGGTTGAGTAGTGAAGGAAGGATGAGGGGTTGTTCGGTCAGGTTGACTGTCGGTACTCTCAATGTTGGCACCATGACTGGGAAAGGTAGTGAGCTTGTGGACATGATGATAAGAAGAAAAGTGGACATTGTGGCAGTTCAGGAAACAAGGTGGAAAGGCCAAAAGGCAAGGGAACTGGGAAATGGCTTCAAGTTGTTCTATTGTGGTAGTGATTCTAAAAGAAATGGGGTTGGAATTATACTGAGCTCAAATTTGAAACATAGGGTATTGGAAGTTACTCAGTATAATGACAGGATTATCTCAATGAGAATTGACTTGGAGAGTTGTGTGATTACTGTGATTAGTGCATATGCTCCACAGTCAGGATGTGGTGAGGATGAGAAAGATAAGTTTTGGGGTGAGATGGATGATATTTGGGGCTCAATTCAACAAACAGATAAGGTCTTCCTTTGTGGAGATTTGAATGGACATGTGGGCAGAGAAAATGGTGGGTTGGAAAGAATCCTGGGAAATCAGGGAATTGGGGAAAGAAATAAAGAGGGAGATAGAATAATTGATTTTGCTGTTTCAATGGATATGGCATTATTGAACACCTTCTTCAAGAAACCCCCAAATCAAAAGATAATTTACATGAGTGGGAGAAGAAAATCCCAAATTGACTATATTATGTATAGACGAATTGGCCTAAAATATATACAGGATTGCAAGGTTATTCCAGTAGAAGCTATGGGTCAACAGCACAGACTTTTACTATGTCATGCTAATCTTACAGGAATTAAAATAAATCCTAGAAGAGGTATCATCAAGACCAAATGGTGGAAACTTGAGGTTGATGCCTACAGAAAGCAATTTGTTGATGAATTGATGAAGGTTGAAGACAAAGAAGAAGGGGAAGATCTTTGGACAAGTGCTGCAAACAACATCTGTGTAATTGGGGATCAAGTTCTTGGCCAAACGTCGGGTGTGATAAAAGAGAATAAAGAGACTTGGTGGTGGAATGCAGAAGTGCAGAAAAAAATTGGGAATAAGAAAATAGCCAAAAAGGAGTGGGACAAAGATGGAGGGGAAAGTAGTAGGGTCAAATATAATATAGCAAAGAAAGAAGCAAAGAAAGCTGTTGCCAAAGCCAAGTTTGACGCATACTCAGATTTATATGAAAGTTTAGAGAAAGAAGGAGTTAAGAAGATTTTGCGTATTGCAAAACAACGAGATAAGAGTGGTAAAGATAATTACCAAGCAAATAGAATAAAAGACTCTAACAATAAGGTGTTGTGTGGCAAGAATGAAATCATAGCTAGATGGCAGCAATATTATGAGCACCTACTAAATGAAGAAAACTTTCGGATTGACAAGGGATTTGGGACTCCAAATTTGGGCCCAGCTTTAAAGATCAGTAGGGAAGAAGTTAGACAAGCAGTCAGAAGAATGAAATGTGGGAAATCGGTGGGTCCAGATAACATCCCTGTAGAGGTATGGAAGGTAATGGGAGAAGAGGGAATCACTTTTCTGACCAAACTTTTTAATAACATCATGATCACGGAGAAAATGCCAGATGAATGGAGGAGAAGCATTTTGGTTCCAATCTATAAGAATAAGGGAGATATTCTAGAATGTAGTAATTATTGAGGAATAAAGCTGATGAGCCACACAATGAAAATATGGGAGAGAATAATAGCAAATAGGCTACAGCAGGAAATAGACATCAGTGAAGAACAGTTTGGTTTTATGCCAGGTAGAGGAACCACAGATGCAATTTTTGCACTGCGGCAACTTATAGAAAAACATAGAGAAGTCAACCAAGAAATTGTTCTAATATTCATTGATTTGGAAAAAGCATTTGATAGAGTACCTAGAGATGAACTTTGGAGATGCCTAAGGAAAAAGCTGGTTCCGGAAAAATACATTCGTCTGATTCAAGATATGTATCAAGGCTGTCAAACCAGTGTGAGATGTAGTTCAGGAGAAACAGACTCATTTCAGATGAAAGTGGGTGTGCATCAGGGATCAGCCCTGAGTCCCCTACTATTTAATATTGTTATTGATGTCCTAACAGAGGATATTCGTAGGGAAGCACCCTGGAACATGATGTATGCCGATGATATAGTGATTGCAACTCAAAACATCAAGGAAGCTCAGGATAGGATAGAAGAGTGGAGGAAAGCACTGGAGGAAGGAGGAATGAGAATTAGCAGAAATAAAACTGAAGTGCTCTTCTGTGGTAATGGTGGAGGAAGCATTTTGTTAGGGGGAAAGAAGTTGCCTGAGGCTGAAAAATTTAAATATCTCGGGGCCTGGATGAATAAAGATGGATCACTGGATGGAGAAGTTGTTGGGAGAACTCAAGCTGGTTGGAATAATTGGAGAAGGGTCTCTGGGATACTCTGCGATACGAGAATAGGTGCAAGGTTGAAAGGAAAAGTATATAAAACTGTGGTGCGTCCGGACTGATGTATGGTGCAGAAACATGGCCGATCACTAAGAAAATAGAAGACAAGCAATGTGTAACAGAAATGAGAATGCTTAGGTTTGCCTCGGGCCTCACTAGAAAGGACAAAGTGAAAAATGAAGTAATTCGAGAAAATATGAGAGTGAGAATGATCAGTGAAAAAATGAAAGAATCAAGGTTGAGGTGGTTTGGTCATGTTAAGAGAAGAGAAGAAAATTACATTGGAAGGAAGATTTTGGAGATGGAACCACCGGGGAAAAGACCCAGGGGTAGACCTAAGATCAGATGGATTGATCGAGTGAGAAAGGACTTGCAGGAGATGTCACTTACGGAGGAAATGACTTTAGATCGAGTAGCCTGGAGAAGATTGATCCGCACCAGCGACCCCACTTGATGTGGGATTAATCAAGCTGTGGAAGAAGAAGAAGATAATACAATAATTTTTTATCATGTTCAGATAGCGGCAGGCACATGTAAAATGGTCTGCAGGCGCCATGGTGCCCACGGGCACAGGGTTGGGGACCCCTGCATTACACAATAAGTACTGTATGTGTATAATTTATGGTTTTTTGATAATATTTTAGACTATTTTTGTAATTTAGTGATTGTTTTATCAATATTTAAAGTAACATTTGGTTATTGCATAATTGGCTTGTCATATTTTATATATTTTTGTATGGCAAAGCAATATTTTTACTGTTGTTAAAAATGTATTTTTTAAGATTGAATATTTGGGTGAAATTCATATTTTTAGTAGTGTTAAAAATTAATATTCTGCATCATATTTTATATTTTTTGTGTTAAAGTCATAGTTTTAGTATTGTTAAAAATGCACAATCACATTTTTGTGTATCACACAGTAAGTACCATATGTGTATATTTTAGGATTTTTTGGTAATATTTTAGAGTATTTTTGTAATTTAGTAATTGTATTAGTATTAAACCTGCAGCATCTTTTCACATATGTATTCAGGCTGCCAATAACTTTGGAAATCTTGTAAAAATATCATGGACACATGGTCCATTTTGATGAATTTATCATTTTAAAATTGTAGATCCAAGTGTACCCATTATTTTCATCAGATAATAAGATTAAAAAGTTGTCAGTGGATTGATACGAATGTGAAAAGGTGCTGCAAGTCTAATACGTGTTACAGATCTAATTACGTGAGTACCATTATTTTCTATAAACGACCATTTTTATTGAGAATATTAACAGAATGAAATAATTTAGATTTTGAAAAATTATTTTTAAAAAATCACAAATAAAATCTAATTTTTTGAAATAAACACTAGGCTTATATTAATAATTTATTAATCTTCATGTGTTTCATATGGTGATCCACCAAAGATCTCCATATAACTGCAAATTAAATATCACTACAATGTAGCAAGCTGAGAAGATTTTCCCTCACAGAATTAATTAAATAGGAATACAAAAATTCCAGAAAATTATATGCAGTAAATATATACATAAATTATACAACATTTTACTTCTGAATGTAATAATAAAATATATACATTTTAATGGTGATTTGTCTAGAAGGCTTAAAGGTAATGAGATATATACTTCAAAAAATTCTAATCAAATAGTTAAGCCTACTTAATTATAATATGTTTAATATTTTCTTAAAATAAATATAAAAAAGAAAAACAATAAAATTTATTAATTACAATATTTTAAAAATAAATAAATCACCAACCCCAGATTTAAAAAAAAAACATTTGATGTTTACTGACCCCCCCCCCCCCCCCCAATATTATGGAAATTAAAGAATTTAATATTTCAACCAAATATGATTTTTCAAAACATTAATAAAATGTACTACAAAATATTTAAATAAAATGGGGGTAGTTGGAAATTAGATATTGTTTAATACCAATATGTAAAAACAAAGCAAAGCAAAAAAACAATCTATATTACATAATCAAAAAAAAAAGTTTCTTTATTGCATTATTTGTATTCTGTTTCAGTATGTTGGTATAATATGTAATATCTAATCTTTTTTTAAAATTTTTTATTAGATATTTTGTAATCCTAGTATGTAATTTGCTTATACTGGAAGTTTCTTATATATGTAAATAGAAGGATGGGAACTGAGGATTTTTCAACCTATTCATCCTCCACTTCATCTCAAGTAACTGATATACATGAACACACACATGCGAAAAAGATATGATCGCCAATATATGTATTTCATGCAGAACCAGCGCTCATCAGTTGGGCCAGATCATAATCTCCTACACATGTATATAATGAGTGCTCGGTTTATGTTAAGGTAACAATTCCTCAATATTTAACGGGCAGGCTTCAATCCCTCTATTTACATAGATATTTTGTAGTATACTTGTACCAAAGTTTTTCTTCCCCCAAAAAACAACAAACCCATGATAAATAGTTTAAACATTGGAATAATTTTTAGGGGGTGGTGTCAAAATGCAATAGATAAAAGTTTTTTTTAAAAAGGAATGGTTGAAATCTGTTTGCTTCACATAAAAATTTGTTCGTTCGTTTTAGTTGGGTTAAATCTTCCAACTATTTTTAAATATACTCCTTCTTTCAAATGCTTTCAAATGGATTTTCTTTAAATTTTTTACTTATGTTAGGTATCGATGACAATGCAAATATTTTAGAGTAGTCCAGTCTAACAGTATTGGTGAGCCACATTTCAAATCACATTCAGTAAATTTTCGTAATATATACTAGATGACAGTATTTTTTTTTTTTTTAAAAAAATACTCTTTCATTGAATTTTATAATTAATTCATTAAAAAGTGTTTAGAGTTAATTAAAATAGAAAGAAAGAGCAATGAAGGATGAAATCTGAATTCCTCTTGATTCTTTAACTATAACTTTTTGTTTTCACTGCTGCCTTCACAAACACAAACATTTTGTAAACAATTTGCAAGCAAATTTCATTTCAAATCCTGGAAATACCGTGACATTCTTTAGATTCTCAGTTTTGAAATTTGAATATGAATAGTTACAAAAAATCAGTTGGAAAACAGCCAAATACAAAAATAAATAAATAAATAAAAATATATAAAACATTTCATAAAAAATACTTTTGTTTAATTTTTTTTCTCATGTGTCAACATCAGCCGGGAAGCAAACCCGCTATCCAGGGACAACTGCTTGTAAAGCATCTGTCGTTGACCTCTCGACCACCGATGCTTGACTACTTTTATTTAATTTGATGAGTTATCCACTAAAAAGCAAAAAATATTTTTTTTTCCTTCGACCACAGTTTTAGTTGCTAGATCTAATCAAGTATAATAAAAAGCATTTAATAACCAAGGGCTTTTGTTTTGTATTTAAATTGGATAAAGTTATTATACGTGTGAGTATATATTATGATTTTTAAGTGAAAAATCCACTTGTATGACTGAAAACTATTCTTGGCTAGTAGTACTGCCTGCATTTAATTCTTTTTCATAGTATTAATGATACATGTCTGAATAGAAACAAAGATTTAGAAACCACATACATCTTGCAATTCAAGAAAGCATATTATCTAAATTGGGAAGAGTATTTATTATCTTAAATTCAGTATTTATATAAAGATCACCATTTTAATTCCTATGCTAGCTGTCACTAATTAGGACAGCAATATCTGAAGAAAAGATGGGAATAATGCCATTCAAAACACTGTGATCATAATATCTGTGTTATTAGTAAGAGTAGAATGTATTTTAAAAAATGTAAATAAATTTTGAATTTTTCTAAATATATTTAATAAGACTATACCTCAAGAATATGCATGTGAAAATGCGAACATAGGTACCTCTACAGGTCTTAACCACAAGCTTATGCTTTGTAAATCGAAAGATTTCATGAGCACTAATGTGTAATATGAATTGTGGACTTAATCAGTGAAGTATTGAATAGTTTCACGCTCTTAGATCTAACCGCTTCAGCTTCACCAAGTAAAGAAGGTTCCCCTCTTTTCTTCCAAAGCATAAGCTTGTGGTTAAGACCTGTAGAAGTCCCTATCTTCACATTTTCATGTGCATATTCTTGAGGTTTACAGCCTTAGTAAATATTACTTATGTAATCAATGTGCATTTAAATAAATTTATAAATATATTTAACAATTTCTATCAGATAATGAAAATCAATAAACATTTCTTATTATTTTTGGTGTTAATAATTGAATGCCAATAATACATTACAGAATAATTTATTACGATAATAAAGTATAGTCCTCTATGGTTTAGAATAACAGACTTAGGAGTTCAAGATTCACTATTTGCAGCCCAGTGCTGCCACATGTGGTGCTCCAACTTCTGACAAATTCCTGAGCAATAAAGCCATTGAATTATTTATATTTAATAATGAAGAAAAAAACAATGGCTTTATTATTCTGGAGTTCATAAGAAGTTTGAGTGCTAGAATTGATCCTGGGACCTTCCAATCCCAAGTCGGATGTTCTACCACTGCACCAAAACACACATGACAGATTTATTAACACCACCACTACCACCACCGCCACCACCACTATCACCACCACCACCACCAACAACAGTAACAACAACAACAACAACAACAACAACAACAATAATAATAATAATAATAATAATAATAATAATAATAATAATAATAATAATAATAATAATAATAATAATAATAATAATAATAATAATAATAATAATAATAATAATAATAATAATAATAATAATAATAATAATAATAATAATAATAATAATAATAATAATAATAATAATAATAATAATAATAATAATAATAATAATAATAATAATAATAATAATAATTCAATTCATTTATTTAAGTGCCAAACAATAGCATATACCCAATTATAGTTAACACCTTAAAAAAATTAAAAGAGAACATAATGCACAACACATAATAATTTAAGCCAATCAACAATGGCATTTAAATTTAATAATATTACAAAATTGTTTATAATTTAAATGAAAGTGGTATTACTACAAATCTGATTATATAAAGATGGTAGCCTGAATAAAGGAAAAAATTAAGGACATTGGAATGACAAGCTTAAATATAACAAACAGAAGGAGACTGAGTTCCATGCACACAAGATCTAATTATAATAGTAGAAATGGTCAGATAGAATAACTAATAATAATAATGAGGATGGTGATGATGATGATAATAATAATTCAATTTATCATAATATCATAATTCAACTTATTCTATGAAGTAAACACAAAGTATATTACAATTATTTGAAAACTTCAAACAAAAAAATCTTATGCAAGGAGCTTACATGTAAAAATTAATAAATTAAAAACAACAACAAAGTCACAACTAGCAAAAGGTAAGAAATACAATTTTAAAAATAAATGTAATCATAGAAACATAAATAGATAACAAAGTTAATATATATTTAACATGATAATTTATTTATTAATTTAATGTATTATATATATATATATATCATCATTATCAACCATTATCAATCCACTGCAGGATGAAGGTCTCTCCAAGTTTAATCCATCTTCTCCGATCTTTAGCTTCTCTTCTCCACATCACCCCTACACATTTTCTTATTTCATCCATCCATCTTACATGTGGTCTCCTTCTGGGTCTTTTATAATCTCTTGGAATCCAGTTTAAAATTTCAATTGTCCATCTATTATCATCTCTTCTAGCAATATGTCCAGCCCAACTCCATTTCAATCTTTTAATTTTTTCAATGAGGTCAGTAACACCTGTTTGTTCTCTTACCCATACATTGCGTTTTCGATCTCTTCTTGTTACTCCCAACATACATCTCTCCATACTTCTTTGAATGGTCTGAAGTCTCTGTATTGATCTTCTATTAAGTGTCCAAGTCTCAGATCCATAAGTAAGAACTGGTAAAACACATTTGTTAAAAACCTTTCTTTTCAAACACATAGGTATATTTCCTTTTAATATCAAGTTATTTCTACCAAAAGCACTCCAACCAAGTTTTATTCTATGATTAATTTCCTCTATTATGTTTCCATCTGTATTAATAATCTGACCAAGGTATTTGTAACTCTTAACTTCTTCTAATTCATCATAATCAATCTTTATTTTCATATTTTGAGCAAATCGATTAAACATTACTTTAGTCTTTTTAACATTTATCTTTAGTCCTACTTTCCTACTTTCATTTGATAACTCCTGCAACATTTCCTGCAGCTCGGAAGCATTATTTGCAAAAACAACTACATCATCTGTGAAATCTAAATGACTTAAATAATCTCCATTTACTTTCACTCCTTTAGTTTCCCATTTTAATCCACAAAATACTTCTTGCAGCACTGCTGTAAAAAGTTTTGGAGATATGGAGTCACCTTGTCTTACACCTTTCTCAATGTTGACTTTCCCAGTATCATTATGTAATCTAATTGTTGCTGTTGCATTTTTATAAATATTCTTTAAAATATGACAATATCCTGGATCTATACCTTGATGATCCAATGCTTTAATCACTGAAGAAATGTTTATAGAATCAAATGCCTTTTCATAATCTACAAATCCAAAACATAATGACAACTCATATTCATTTGTCCTTTCTATAACTTCTCTCAATACTTGAATATGATCTACTGTACTAAAACCACTTTTAAATCCAGCTTGTTCTCTTGGTTGGTGAAAATCCAAGGTTCTCTGTAGACGAATTGTAATTATCTTGGTAAAAATTTTATATAAAACTGATAAAAGGCTGATAGGTCTGTAATTTCTAATATCTTCTTTATCACCTTTTTTAAATATTAATATTATTACTGCATTCTTCCAATCATCCGGTACATCTTTATCATTTAGACATTTGGTATATAACTTTGCTAATATTTTTTCTGTTTCTTCACCTGCTTCTTTTAATATATCAATTATAATTCCATCATTACCTGGAGCCTTTCCTTTTTTCATACATTTAATTGCATTTCTCACTTCTTCATTTAAAATTCTGGGCAATTTGGAAGATGTAATAGATATAGGAGGTACTTGTTCTTTATTACTATATAATTCTTGATAAAAATCTTCTAGCAATTTCATAATGTCATCCCTCTTTTTAGTAATAATTCCATCTTTTTTCCTTATTGCAGATATAAATTTCCTACCAATACCAAAATGTTGTTTTACATTCTTAAGACTTTTATTTTCTTCTACAGCTTTTCTTGCTAGTTCACAGTTATACTTTCTTATATCATTTTCAACTCTTTTCCGCACCATTTTACAAAATTCAAGATATTCAATTCTTTTTAATGCATCATTCTTGCATATCTTCATATTCCTTCTTCTCTTCATAAGTTCTCTAGTCTCAGTAGAAATTTTATTAGTCAATTGCTGCTTTTTTCTACCAGCTATCTTTGTTGCAGTTTTTAAAAGTGTATCAGTTATTTTCATATTAATTTCATTCAAATCTGAATCATGTTCAAAATCTACTAATACTTGAAACCGATTTGTAAGTTCTAATTTAAATTCATTAGAATGTTTCTGAAGATTAGGAATATCAACTGTAAATATAGTTTTTCTTAATAATTTTTGTCTCTCTAGTTTTACATTAACATGTATCTTACCCCTTACTAATCGATGATCACTTCCTGTGTTAAATTTATTAAGAACATTACAATCTTGAAATATGTATTTCCTGTTAGTCAAAATATAATCCAATTCTGCTGTACCTTCATTTGGATGCTTCCATGTCCATTTCCTTCTAACATTTTTCTCAAAAAAAGAATTCATAATATAAAGTTTTTCCTTCTCTGCAAACTCCACAAGTCTATGTCCTCTCTCATTTCTATTACCATAACCAAAATTACCTACAACACTTTCATCTTTCATTTGTTTACCAATTCTAGCATTAAAATCTCCCATAACAATTTTAAAATGTTGTTTACTCTGATCAAAAGCCTTTTGTACATCCATATAAAAATCTTCTACTACTTCATCACTGTGAGAACTTGTTGGGGCATAAACCTGAATTATCTGCATTTGATATCTGCTATTAAGTTGTATAACTAATCTTGCCACTCTGTCTGATACACCATCAATCTCCACAATATTGTTCTTCCACTTTTTATTTATAATGAATCCTACTCCACTTGTATTTCCAATATTTGTGCCTTTATAATAGAGCATATGTCCACTTTTTAAATCAATTGTCTCTTCACCTTTTCTTCTAACTTCACAAAGTCCAATAATATCCCATTTAATATAAGAGAGTTCTTCTTCTAATTCTTGCAATCTTCCTTCACTTGAAAGTGATCTGCAGTTGTAAGTACCTAAATAAAAAGTTGTCATCAAATGGCAGCCTGGGTCCGCCTCCAGGATATTCTTAGCACCCTCCGCCTTCGGCCACCAACCGCTGCCTTGGTTGGTGACTTTACAGCCTCCTGGCCATGCTTTATTTTTGTGTGTCATAATCATATAATTGGGAAAAATCTTTATCATTTACACAAACATTCATTCTGCCTTATCAGGCACTGAGAAGAAAGACCATGGTGTTTCTTGATCTTAAACTCAGAGGTAAAAAGCCAATAAACTCACCACGCTGGCTAATGCATGTTGGTGAGCAGCCCATCCATGTTCGTATACTATATGAATAAACATATAGTAATAACAGCTGCAACGACAAGAACGTATGGAGTGGACATTAGGAATTTGCCCTGCTCGGTTCCTTTAAGGCCTCCAAGAGGAATCAAAGGGTCTCCTTTCAGTTAATAGCAAACTCCTTTCTGCAGCCTATATATATTAACAGTTAATTGTAAAGAATTCTGAAGGGAAGCCAATGAGAAGATTTAATAAATCAGTGGTTTTAGTAAGTATTTCAATTTTGCCGTTGTGTGCATAGATTTCTCAGAATTATTAATTCACACTATATAAAGCACTAATACATGCTTAATTCTATAGATAGTAATAACAATGTTTTATAAAAATTCTAATTAAATTTGATTTGGAAAAAAGACTTATTAAAAATGGATTCTAGAATGAATCAAGAGAAGATCAAAATGGATGAAAATATTCGTTACAAAGAAAACGTAAATTACTAAAAGCAGACTACTTGAAAAATATATTTAAGTAGACTGTAATGGAAGAGAAAGTGATGTTAAATGATATTTATGAAGGATGTAATTACATCTGTTTAAAGCAGAAAAATAGAAATGCATGAAAAAAAAAAAGATCTTACAGTTGACATCTGCCTTGGGTCAAATAATATAATAATGATTAAATTTATTAATTTTTGTTGACATTATACAGACTATCCTTCTATGTATATTCATGGTTAACTATTCAATCCACTACAGCTCTACCATATATTGCAAGCTTAAGTAAGCAATAGATGCTAGAAATCCTCATTCACTACTGTTCTATTTATATTTTCAGACTACTTTCTGACTTAAGTCATCATTAATGAAGAATTCTGAATCTGGTACACTGCTGTAAAAAAAAATTTCTGAATCATTATTTAAAATAGGGTATTTATTTTTATCCAGTTGATCAAAATTTATAGCAAGAACAGTTGCAAATTTTGAGATTGATACTAAAAAAATTATTGCTTTATTAGCATTAAGTCAAATAGAATAATAAGACTTAGGATTTCCTGTTTTAGCTTTTTTATCAATTGCTAACTCGTACAATATTTATGCTTTATTCACAAATAATTATTTATGTATATAAATGAATATACCAACTTTTTAAAACTTGTTTTTTATGACTATTATAAAAATAAAGTTACACACCAATGTTTCGACTATTTTATAATATAATCTTTTTCAAGGCATGCTAAAAAATAAAAATATATAAACAATGAGCATTGCCAATTGTTCAACAAACTTTGTGATAAATGCTTAGCCAGAGAAAGCATTCAAAATATGTCAGGAAGCCCCACCCCCAAACCTCTGATCATGGTTTCATGCTTTGGCACTCCTCAGAGAGGCGCTAGAGTAGCTTCAGACCCTAGATCTAAAAATATCAACCCAAAGCCAGCATTTATCTAAAAGTTATCTATTGAGTGGAAAATCTGAAATTTTCAGACACCTACATGTCTTCAAACCACATATTCCAAACAAATCCAAAAACATTAAAAAATACTAAAAAAATTATCTTTACCTCAACACTTTTTCTATTACAAACAATCTCAAAACTTTATCAATTTTTTTACATTTATATACTCATCCAAAAATACTCTAAAAACATTTAATTATTTTCTTTTCTATTAGAATTCTATTTAATTCAGGTTTAATTTCACTAATTTAAATTCCTTCCTTTATTATTCTTTCATGGTATGACTTTATACATTCTACAGGTTTTATTTCAAAATTTTTATATTTAAATTTATTCATATGATTATAAATAGCAAAATTTTTATCACTTAAATGCTGTTTTAATCTAGTTTCTAATTTATTTTTTGTAATCCCGAGCATATCACATCTCTACATTATTTTTAATACAATTCAAACATTTTATTATATAAATTGAATTCATAATCTCTAAATTATTACATTCCTTATTATTATTAATTAAAAAACAAACTATTTATAATCATCATATGAATAAATTGAAACATAAAGATTTTGAAATAAAACCTTTAGAATGTATCAAGTCATACCATGAAAGATTAATAAAGGAAGGAATTTATATTAGTGAAATTAAGCCTGAATTAAATAGAATGCTAATAGAAAAGATAATATATTTGTTAATTAAATGTTTTTAGGGTATTTTTGGATGGATATATAAATGTAAAAAATTTGATAAAGTTTTGAGATTGTTTGAGGGGATTTTTTAGTATTTTTTAATGTCATTGGATTTGTTTGAAATATGTGATATTTATAATTATATATTTGTAATTTTTAATGTTCCTTGAAAAAGACTATATTATAAAATATTTGAAATTTTGGTGTGTAGTTTTATTTTTATAATAGTAATATAAAAAATAACTTTTAATCTATAGATATATAATAGACTGATAAGGATTTAATAATAATTTTATCTGGAGTCTATTGATTACTCAGGTTTACAATAGGTGGCAGAATTAGAATGAAATAAGTGGTTAGCTCTGGAAAAGCACTCTGCACACTAGAATCATGGGATATCTTTTTTATGTATGTGTATTAAAATTTCCTGTTGAAAGATCGGTTAAAATAGCTTTAGTCAATACAATAGCATGACCAGTCAAATGACTTGTCATTGGGAACGTTTAAGTATTGAAAGTGATTGAGTTGAGCCACGATCCACGAATCTTGAACTTGAGACTTCTCCAATCTACTATTGTATTGAACCAAGCAGGGTTATAACCACTTGATCATCATCGGTTATTGTTACATCACTCTTAAATGATTTATCACTTCAAGTTTTTTTCTACAGAACAGGCTTTTTCATACCTGCACTTATATATGTAATATATAGGGGGTTTGAGCTCAGACTTTCACACGACCCTCAACCATCCATGCTATATCTCACACTGCTGATACACTTGATCGCACACGTTGAAAAGATAAATAATCACCAATATGCGTATTTCGTGCTAAACCAGCACTCGTCAGTTGGTCCAGATTATCATATCAACACATATATACAATCAAAGCTCAGCTTATATTAAGATACTTTACATTCCCGAACACATTAACGACATTATATTTTTATCGAAAACATTTTCGTTGCAAACTTATCGAGTAAAAAAACGAAGACAGAAATCGTTGTTACTGTTCGATTTAACTTTAACCTTAACCAAACTTCACTAATTTACTTTAACTGCTTTTATTTAAATTAAAATGGAACTAGTTGAAATATATAATTTGCATTCAAATTTATAGTAATTGTAAATGTTTAATTATTTATACTTTTCTAAACGACAACAATATCAAGAGAATGGATGCAAGCAATTAAAATACGTTCTGGTCCCAGCGAGTAAACAAGGACTGAAGGATATTAATACAATTAAACAAAAAAAAAAAAAGGAAGTTTAGAATAAAATAAACTTATGCATTATTTATATTTCAAAACAAAGAATTCAGAAATATAATGAATCATTTAAATTTAAATTTTCACTTTGCATATAGTGGGATTTTTTTAAAAGAGAATATGATTTAATAAAAAAATCAAATTAGTTTTTAACAGATTTTCCCATTCCAATTTACGCAAATAAAACAAAACGAATTTATTTGGAAATGAAATGTGAGAAACCAATTTCTTATAATTTGCATTAAGAAAGAAATCTAATATTTTTAATAATATATATTGAAAATTTCTTTCTGCAGATTCAGTATAGGAATCTAGAACACTCACATATATCCAAGTCATATTGAAATACATTTGTGTTATCAAACCATGGTATAAAGGTATAAATGAATAAATAACTAGGCACTAAATATCAATGTGCAGAAAAAACAACCATTTTATAACTATATCATATTTCATTCTAGAACAGGGTCCAGGTGACTCTGAAACTTAACATCCATTCTATCCCATCCCTCACTTCAACATAATGACAATAATATTGTTGTGTGAGGAAGAGGAGACTGATAATTTTCAAAATCACCTGATGAAATTATCTTCTGGGATGATCATCATCGTTTTCAATCACTATTTATCCACTGCAGGATGAAGGTCTATGTTCCATCCATTTTCTCCAATTTCTAGCAGCTCTTTTTCACATCACTCCAGCAAGCCTCCTTATTTTAACGATTCATCTCACATGTGGCATCTTTCTAGATCTTTTAAGATCTCTTGGAATTCAATTTAAGATTTCAGTTACGTATATATATATATATAGTGAGATAATGGTTGCTCACTTTCTCTATGCATTTATATGGGTAATAAGCTATTCACTAATTTGTACACTTGAATGTGAATTGATTAACCAATTTATTGGGCTATAGCTAAAATTATCAAATTGCATAATAAATATTACATACGTTATAAGGATGAGAAGATCATAGTGCAGAAATAGTACATCCCACCTGCCATGCTTATGATCTAAAGTCAAATCTAGAGTGAATGAAATTTTTTCAAGATGTTGCTTTTTTTTTTCTAAGGTAATGGCATCTGTCCTATAATCAACATAGGTAACCATGTGATGTTAGTCACTATTTCTTATCTACAAGATAAAATAAAGATGAAAACTACTCAAAATTTCATCACTCACAAGTACTGTCTTCCCCTTTACTGGCTCTTGGGTCATTGCCTCAAAATGGGTTATTTATTTAAAAAACTGTTCTATTTTTTTAATGTTTTGAAGACATAAATGATATGTTCAATTTATCATGGTAATTGTCAGTTATAGTAGCTCTTGAAGGCTTTAAAATACTAGAAATTTGTGGTATATAAGAATATGATATTGTATACAATGTCTTTGAAATGTGCTTTGAATAATACAAACATTATCTGAAAAAAAAATCCAGCTGCCATTACAAAATAATGGAGAAGAACAAATTGTATTTTATAACAGTGGTCTATGTAGTGTCAATTAATTACCAATAAAGTTTTAAAGTAACAATTTTTGGGGTAGTATTTCTAATCTAAATATTTACTATAAGATAATATTGATCCAAAGTAAGAATGCTTTCTTCTATAAAACTTATATATAAATATATGAACTAACTCAAGGAAATATAAAAATACTAATAAAAAAAAACACACAATTACTTCTCTATAAAGCTGCTTTAATATTTCAACCAGAAAATTGGTTTTTATCAGAAAGTGCAGCAAAATGGCTATTTTAAATCCTGGAAATAGCCATTTGGCCATGCTTTCTGATGAAAAACAGTTTGCTGGTTGAAATATCAAAGCAGTTTTATGGAGAAGTAGTTGTGTGCGTTTATATATATATAAAGGTGGAAATTAAGTTAGAGATAGTGAAATACTCGCTCTGACGTTTATGTAAACAAACGCTTGAAGGTGTTTTTGGTATAACGCCATCTATTGTCATAAATACAAGCGTATGCAAGTTTTTAACTTGTGTTTTTTGTTTTTCATAAATGTACCTTTGAGGTCTTTCTTGCAATGATATACATTGCAGAGGCTTCTACTATGTGGTGATGCTGAACTGATATCAGACCCATGTAGCTATCTGGCATGCTATGCTGAGTTTGAAGACATTACGTGTCTAAAAGATTCACGCTTGCAAGCTGAATAGAAACTGTTTCTTAAATGCTCAGAGTTTGTGTTTTAGATCTAGTTTCTTAATCCTGTCCTTCACTGACGATAGCAAATAGCTTGAAATCATGATATGAAGGTGGAAATTAAGTTAGAGATAGTGAAATACTCGCTCTGACATTTATGTAAACAAACGCTTGAAGGTGTTTTTGGTATAATGCCATCTATTGTTATAAATACAAGCGTATGCAAGTTTTTAACTTGTGTTTTTTGTTTTACATAAATGTACCTTTGAGTCTTTCTTGCAATGATATATATTGCAGAGGCTTCTACTATGTGGTGATGCTGAACTGATATCAGACCCATGTAGCTATCTGGCATGCTATGCTGAGTTTGAAGACATTACGTGTCTAAAAGATTCACGCTTGCAAGCTGAATAGAAACTGTTTCTTAAACGCTCAGAGTTTGTGTTTTAGATCTAGTTTCTTAATCCTGTCTTTCACTGACGATAGCAAATAGCTTGAAATCATGATATGAAGGTGGAAATTAAGTTAGAGATAGTGAAATACTCGCTCTGACGTTTATGTAAACAAACGCTTGAAGGTGTTTTTGGTATAATGCCATCTATTGTCATAAATACAAGCGTATGCAAGTTTTTAACTTGTGTTTTTTGTTTTTCATAAATGTAGCTTTGAGGTCTTTCTTGCAATGATATATATTGCAGAGACTTCTACTATGTGGTGATGCTGAACTGATATCAGACCCATGTAGCTATCTGGCATGCTATGTTGAGTTTGAAGACATTACGTGTCTAAAAGATTCACACTTGCAAGCTGAATAGAAACTGTTTCTTAAATGCTCAGAGTTTGTGTTTTAGATCTAGTTTCTTAATCCTGTCCTTCACTGACGATAGCAAATAGCTTAAAATCATGATATGAAGGTGGAAATTAAGTTAGAGATAGTGAAATACTCGCTCTGACATTTATGTAAACAAACGCTTGAAGGTGTTTTTGGTATAACGCCATCTATTGTCATAAATACAAGCGTATGCAAGTTTTTAACTTGTGTTTTTTGTTTTTCATAAATGTACCTTTGAGATCTTTCTTGCAATGATATATATTGCAGAGGCTTCTACTATGTGGTGATGCTGAACTGATATCAGACCCATATAGCTATCTGGCATGCTATGCTGAGTTTGAAGACATTACGTGTCTAAAAGATTCACGCTTGCAAGCTGAATAGAAACTGTTTCTTAAACGCTCAGAGTTTGTGTTTTAGATCTAGTTTCTTAATCCTGTCCTTCACTGACGATAGCAAATAGCTTGAAATCATGATATGAAGGTGGAAATTAAGTTAGAGATAGTGAAATACTCGCTCTGACGTGTATGTAAACAAACGCTTGAAGGTGTTTTTGGTATAATGCCATATATTGTCATAAATACAAGCGTATGCAAGTTTTTAACTTGTGTTTTTTGTTTTTCATATATATATATATAAACATTACAAGCATAAAGCTAAACTAGTCAATATAAAATAAAAACTACCCCAAATCCGAAATTAAACCAGACCAGCATAAAAATAATATTAAAACACAACCTAAGGTTTCACTGCTACAAGCAGACTTCTCAAGTGCAAAGAACTACAAAAACTACACAGTATATATAACATTAAAAACTACCACAAATCCATTCACATCCCATCCACCTTTAATATTAAAAGAACTCTTAAATAAGTTAATTGCTTCAGAATAATAAATTTTTAATAATAAAGACTCTTTAATTCTTCTTTTGATTTCATTTCTCTCACAGAAGACAACCTTAGCTTCATCAAAATCAATAGTGTGGCCTGTATCTTTTTCATGGACATACAAAGCAGAACTAAGATATCTATTTTTAACTCTACTTTTATGAACCTTTATTCTTTCATTTAAACTCAAACTACTCTGACCTATGTAAACCTTCTTACAAAATAAACAAGGGATAAAATATACTACACCAGGAATAGTCTTTCTATCAAACACTTCTTTTCTATTATTTAATAAATTATTCAATGTAACACCCCTTTTCCAAGCAATTTTCTTATTTCCAAACAATTTACTATTTCTACACACAATTTTATAAGAAGACAATTTAAATGGCAAAGAAATAAAATCATATTTTTCTTTAACCTTTACATCCTTACAAATATTACTATTAAATAAAATACTTTTAACAAATTTATCAGAGTATCCAACACTCAAGTAATCTTTATAAAATTGATATTTCTGAAACAAAGCTACCGCACTAGAATTATTTAATTTAATATTCCTATGACAATAATTCCTAAAAGCAGATTTATTTTCTTAAAAAATGGAGGGGAATTTAGTGTTTTTCCTAGGTGCTGTGTTATTAATTTTAGTAGAAATAAAAAGTTGCTTCAAAATAAGAATTTAGTTTTTAAGTTACAAACATATATATTGAATAGTTTTTTAAAGGATACTTTTGTAAGGTTTTACAAATTTATTTATCTATATAAAAGGAATAGATATTATTTAGAAAGGAGGCAAGATTTTAATTATTCAATTTTGAATTTTTTATGAGACAATTTAGACAGAATAGATCAAATTTCTATTATAAAAAATATGAAAGATATTAAAGTGGTTGTTTGGGAAAGTTAATAAAATTTATTGTAGTGATAAAGGGTATGAGAATAATGTTTCTGAGGATAGAGTTGTTAATCTTTCTGATTTGAAGTTAAATGATAGGGAATTAGATATTCTTGGTAAAGACCCTAATATTGTTCCATTTCATTAAAAAAAATATAGTTTTTGATACAATTTCGTCTATTGAATCTAGTAATTTGAGTGATGAGCAGAAAGTTGGTATTCAATCGATTTTGAATAAAAGTTTAAAAAGGAAAGAAAAATTTGTTATCAATCCTGCTGAGATTAAACATCTTAAGAATAGGTTAATTGCTAATGATGTAATCATTTCACGTGAAGACAAAGCTCGTAGGTTTGTTATTATGAAAGGAGAGGAATTCAAAGAGAAAATGGATAGAGAATTAAATAATGGTAAATATATGCTGTTAGATAAAGATCCAGGTAATTTGATTAAAAGAAAATTGATAGATATTATGAAAAAAATGATTAATTTAAAATTTTTTAATAGAGTAGATTATTTAAAATGCTATCCTAATGATTTTACATCAGCTAAGATGTTTGTGAATATTAAAACTCATAAAGATGGTTTTCCTTTAAGATTTATTTTTGATTTTACAGGTAGTGTTGTAGAGGGTATTTCTAGATTTGAATAATTTTTTAAAACAATTTGTTGATTTTGGTCAGTACACAGTTTCTTCTTCTTTTGAGGCTTTTGATAAGATTAATAATTTTAGAATGGAAAGTAATTGGGTATTTGGAAGTTTAGATATTGAAAATATGTATCAGTCTGTTAATAGGTTAAGCAGTATTGATGTTCTTTTGTCTGTATTGATTAAGAAAAGTTCTTTATCAAAAAATAAAATTAAGGTAATTAAAGATTTGCTTTTGTTATTGGAAGATTCTATGTATTTTACTTATAAAGGTAATTTTTATAAGATTAAGGAAGGGTGGATAATAGGTTATATTATTTCTCCTTTAGTATGTTCAGTTTATATTAGTTATATGGAAGAGGAAATTATTATTAAAAGAATTGTTTATATGTAAAATTATTTGTCAGATATGTTGATGATTGTTTATTTGTAGTTGAGAATGATAAATTGAAGGAATTTGTAAATGAGTTTAATTATTTTGATCCTTCAATAATATTTGTGTTAGAAGGAGGGGGGTTAGATATTGGTAAGTTAAAATTTTTAGATCTTTTGGTGATTAGAAATGTAGAAACTAATTGTTTATTGTGCAGTCATTTAGTTAAAAGTAAAGAATTAAGATCTATAATTAAACCTGATAGCTATCGGTCTGTATCTCATAAAGTAGCTGCTTTAAGGAATTATTGTCATAGGAATATTAAATTAAATAATTCTAGTGGGGTAGCTTTGTTTCAGAAATATCAATTTTATAAAGATTACTTGAGTGTTGGATACTCTGATAAATTTGTTAAAAGTATTTTATTTAATAGTAATATTTGTAAGGATGTAAAGGTTAAAGAAAAATATGATTTTATTTCTTTGCCATTTAAATTGTCTTCTTATAAAATTGTGTGTAGAAATAGTAAATTGTTTGGAAATAAGAAAATTGCTTGGAAAAGGGGTGTTACATTGAATAATTTATTAAATAATAGAAAAGAAGTGTTTGATAGAAAGACTATTCCTGGTGTAGTATATTTTATCCCTTGTTTATTTTGTAAGAAGGTTTACATAGGTCAGAGTAGTTTGAGTTTAAATGAAAGAATAAAGGTTCATAAAAGTAGAGTTAAAAATAGATATCTTAGTTCTGCTTTGTATGTCCATGAAAAAGATACAGGCCACACTATTGATTTTGATGAAGGTAAGGTTGTCTTCTTTGAGAGAAATGAAATCAAAAGAAGAATTAAAGAGTTTTTATTATTAAAAATGTATTATTCTGAAGCAATTAACTTATTTAAGAGTTCTTTTAATATTAAAGGTGGATGGGAAGTGAATGGATTTGTGGGTAGTTTTTAATATTATATATATTGTGTAGTTTTTGTAGTTCTTTACACTTGAGAAGTCTGCTTGTAGCAGTGAAACCTTAGGTTGTGTTTTAATATTATTTTTATGCTGGTCTGGTTTAATTTTGGATTTGGGGTAGGTTTGATTTAATATATATATATATTGTAACAGAATGATGAAAAACCCATTTGTAACAGTAAATAAAATATAGACGAATTTATTAATTATTAAAATATGTTTATAATCTGCGCCTTTGGTAACAGTATGAATAAATAAAGATGAACTGATAAAAAGGTTGATAAAAGGCTGTTACTTTTATAACTGATTACAATCTATATATTGATGAGTGATAAAATGATAGTTGATATAATTTAATAACTAAACACTAAACAGGATATATGATATGCTCCAGTGGTTCATCATTTGTAACCGAGTAAAATTAAATGAGAAATGAATTTACTGTGTTAGCTAAAATACAATTTATAATTAAATAAGGATGATGCCAACACATAAATAAGAACATATGCAGATCATGCTCTATTTGGGTGTCTATATTTTAATTAATTAAATATAACATTATAGCCCATTTGCAACTATTCTAAACATTAATTCTGTCACGCTAATAATGAAATAAATAAATTATCTCATTTCTCAACACATAAAAATAACAAAATGAAAATTAAAACTATTATCATCAAAGATTTAAAATATTTTGATATTGGGGAGTCATTTGAACAATAAAACATACTGGCCATTATCATCAGATAAACAAATATTCGATATAGTAACTGAATAAAAATTACTGTGAATCCCTGGAGTGCATTTCGCTTATCTCCAATAATAGATTCTTTTAACAAAGAATCCTTCCTATTCTTCTTTCCAAATATATAAGACCATTCATGGTCATACGCACACACTGGTGCTATTCATGACAACTTATATAACATATTATATAAAGTTAATAAGTTGGAAAAGGGATGGGATCACTTTTATTCAGTTAGCTAAGTACATGTGTTTTCCCACGATCGCCACTAGATTGTTCTAAATCTAGATAAATATCTGTTTAGAGTGTACTGAGTTCAAACTCATTTGGTATATTTTTATTACACATGACTTGGATGACTAATGAACAAAAAAAATGACTCTTATATTTTATCTATGTCAATAAAATCATAAGATCCCAATATCACAAAACTTTTTATATTAAAGACTCTTATAAATATTACTAGCTCATTTGACTTATATTGATGAACAGATGCAAAAAAAATACTCTTATTAATGGCTTCCAAATAAACATAGTGAAGATCTTTACCTAAGTGGATGGCCATGAACTATTTACTTAACTTAATTATTTATCATAATATAAAGATGATAATACTGATGATGATATCAGCCATAGCTTTATGATGAACTCACAACAATAAATTTATCTTTATAAACTCATAGGTACTTTTTAAAATCATCCTATGTTAAATGGGGATTTAAACATAACATTCCCTAGCATTTATATATGTTTATAGTTATTTGTTCAAAATACTTTGATAGTTAAAACCAGGATTCAATAATACTAATGATGATGACTGATCATCACAAATCTCACCACATGATATTCAACTTTCTATAACCCCCCATATACTATATATATATTAGTTATGTTAAACATTAAATTTAATGATTATAATTTATTTAATGATGATGGTGATCATAACTCATGTACCGTACTTGTGTTTAAACAGTGTTTTAATCAATAATATAATATCCATCTTTGATGAGGATGATCAAAACTCATGGGCATAACATAATTTTAGCTTTCTATTATTATCCTAAAATTATTAAAACTTGGTTATTATCAAGCATAATCCTTATATACTTAAATGTAAATCAACATTCTAGTTTACTTAACATTTTGCGAGGCTTGCTTAATCTTTGTGAGTTCTGATGATTCTTAATATCTGCAAGCGATGATGATGATCATTTAAAACGATAAAATCAAGACAAAAAAAACATAATATTTTTAATAATAACTCGGAAACCAATTAAGATATATATAATTATATTTATTAATATTACTCTTCTTTCTTTTTATTTTTTTTAAAATCAAATTTACTAATTAGATAAATGACTTATTATTACATTAATTAAATATAGAATTAATACAAAATTTTATATACAAGTTTGTCATTTTGGATATCTTAAAATAAGCTGGCTTAAAATGACATTAAAAAAATTATTCTATAAATACTTACTTAAGACTTTCCTAACTTATTATATCATAAAAATAAATTTCATATGTAACTTGTGTGTTTTATTTCACTTCCATTCAAATGTGAAGCCCTGCTTTTAAATTTACCATATTTAAACTAATCATGCATAACCTATTCTTTTGACATGTTTGTATAAGCAGTTACACATGCACACACACCCTGTGATATGTCAACATATATTTTTAAAATGTGTTCCCTTATATTAGAGATTAATACATAAATCACATATATAAAAAATATTCTTGCAACCTTGAGCAAAATAAAATAAAATACATTATATCAATTTTAATATGCAACAAGATAAATAAAAAAAACCCATTATAAATGCATATATTTATAGGTTGCTCATTATCATAACAAATGAAGAACAATAAAAAAATTTCAATATTACAGTATATAATAATAAAAAAATAATAAAAAAATAATGAAAATTTAAGTTTAAAGATTTAAACTGTGTTTGTGTTATGTTATGTGATATTGAGAATAACTATCGATAAACAAGTCTTTAATGTTTCTGCATCAAAAGAAAAAATGCTTTGATCTAAAAATTAAGGTTTACTTTTAATAAGTAAGAATAAAAGATCTGTTAATGAAAGTTCATAGTTACCCGATTATTTTCACTTCCTATAAATGTCTCAAGTTTGAATTTTCAGACTGCTTGTCTCACATATAGCTTCAATAAGTTGATTTGATCCATTTAAAAAAAAGAAAAGTTCTTGCAGATACTTTTAAGATAAACATGAATTATTTCCACAATTTTAAAATTATTTATTGTTGATGCTTTTGATAATGCTGAATTCGTTGACTGGCTTGCTTCTACCATTTCACAAAGAGTTATTACAAATAGTTTTAGATAAGTATGAACTGGTGGATTTGCTTGTCTCTACCATTTGAAAAGAAAATCATTGTAGACACCTTAGATGACTATGAGGAAAATTTTAACAAAAATTTGATTGATAGCTTAATCAAACTTGGCTATATATGGTTTTTTTCTTCTTTTCTCCTCTTTCCCCTTCTCCCTCCATTCAAAGGAAATGAACCCATAATAGGCCAGGAGCCAGAAAAGCATTTCAAATAGCTTGTGTGGTTGGCTTTAAACTTGATTATTCTGTTGGTTATAAAGGACTTTTGGTATAAGTCCATTGATAGATCAGTGAGTTAAACCATAGATGTCAGATTTCAGGAAGCAGAAGAAGTGGCTTTAGCAATGCAAATTCATTGTATTATACTCAGCAAAATATATTAATATCATTTTACAGAATTGTTAATAACTTCTTCCAAGAAATTCAATTTTGTTCCATTTCTTTTTCTTAATCTTGCTGGGAATTACTTATATATATATATATTCATCTATACTGACTTTAAAACAAGAGTCATTTTATCCTTCCTTAATTTTTTAAGAGAAAAAAAAATCAATCACTCACTCTCTTTTGAAAAAAAATATGCAAACTGACCATTTCCTTTAGTTTTCACAAACTCAATCACTACATCTCTGTCTTTAATAATATTAAAAAAACTGACCATTTCCTTTAGTTTTCATGACCTCAATCACTATATATATCTCTGTCTCTAATAATATTAAAAAAACCTGACCTCTAAATATTGTTTTATTCGTTTATATTGCGAATCTTTGATCAAAGAAAAGGACTACCTGGAAATCTTATCTTGAGATAAAGATCAAAGCTTCACAAGTTTGACGGTCTGTCACAATTAATAAAAACTTAGGATTAATTGTTACTTTTATTACATCCAAGCATCACTTCCTTCTCTAGATATCTACAATCTAGATAATACAAAAACAACAAAGCCTGCAATCTAAGTCATTAAAAGATTTGTGTAAAAATGTTTTATGTTTAAACATTCATACTCACACGTGTACATTTTCATATCCTAATCTTCCAATCTTGATCACTTTACTTCACACTTTCTTTCTGATCTGCTTTTTATTTAATAAAAATATGGCTAAATAATTTCAACACATTATTTAACAAAATATAATAAATCCCTATATTAAATATTGTTTTTACTACCTTCTCTCTCTACAACTGCTTATTTATTAACTATTTATAAATTATATAATAATAAATACACACATAAATCTATATATATAAAAGAATTTTTTTTTCTTAATTAAATATGTATGTATGTGAAATGAGTCATATATCTACAATATATATAAAAAGAACAATGTTTAAACTTTTACATGCCTTTTACAAACACTTTTATATATATATATATATATTAATTTTTCTGACTAAAAGCCCTGGAGAAGACTGCTACACAGTGTTAAATATAGAAAAAAATAAACATACAGCATTACAAAATAGTAAAATTAGTTATATATAATATCAAGACAGGCGGGTAATTAAATGTTTAATTAAAGTTTTCTTTTAGTCATTCTAGAATACACTGAAAATAAACCAGGAGAAGAAATTTAACAAACTATATCTCCTATATCCAAAATAAGAATCATAGATCACACATCCCTATTCTTTTAAGCTTGTAAGTTATAAACAGTGAGTATTGCCAATTCCTCAACAAGTTTTGTGTTAAATGCTTAGCCAGAGAAAGCATTTAAAATATCTGTCAGGAACCCCTCCCCAAACCTCTGACCATGGTTTCATGCTTTGGTATTTTTATATCTGGTGTCTGAACCTACCCTGACATCTCTCTGAGGAGTGCCAAGGCACAAAACCATGGTCAAGGGTTTGGGGAGGGGTTCCTGACAGATATTTTAAATGCTTTCTCTGGCTAAGCATTTAACACAAAGCTTGTTGAGGAATTGGCAATCCTCACTGTTTATAACTTACAATAGGGTCATGTGATCTATGACTTATTTTGACTATTTATAGTCTCTTCCATAAGTCTTATGCAATATTATATTGCTAAGACTACTAATATATGGTATGGCTGAAGATCTATCAGCCCCATATAGCTATTCGAGTTGGATAGCTGGGTTTGAAGATATGTAGGTGTCTGAAAATTTCAGATTTTCCCCTCAATAGATAACTTTTAGTTAAATGCTGGCTTTGGGTTGGTATTTTTAGATCTGGTGTCTGAACCTACCCTGACACCCCTCTCTGAGGAGTGCCAAAGCATAGAACCATGGTCAGGGGTTTGGGGAGGGTTTCCTGACAGCTATTTTAAATGCTTTCTCTGGCTAAGCATTTAACACAAAGTTTGTTGAGGAATTGGCAATCCTCACTGTTTATATCTCCTATATGATTTCCTTTTACATTTATTTTTTGCAATAATCAAATTTCAAAGATCATGTGATCACCATTTCATATGCGTGCACAGTCATAAACTCTCCATACAGTAATAACACCAAGTGCAAGCCTTCATAATCAATGGATGCAAGAAGGTGTGTGCAAACAATGCATATCTAGTACCTACTCATCCAATATTGCTACACTAGTTTCTAGCTTGTGGCTTTTATTAGAGAGGAGTCTTGAATTTAAGAGTATTGCATCTAGATCCATTGATTATGGAAGGCTTGCACTTGGTGGCACTACTGTATGGAGTTTGTTACTGTTATTTACTATTTCAAAGATCTAAACAAATCCATACACTGTATTATTAATAAAATACACCTGGGTCTCATTTTATGCGGTAGATAGGTTCCTCAGAAAATGCACACAAAAGAAATTGGACAAAAATAGACTTAACTTACCTTGAAAAATGGGAGATACGTACTGTAATTTTCCAAAAATCGCATAAAAGCAAAGCAACAACATAAAATTACTTTAAAATTCGCATAAAAAAAAAATAAGAAAATAAAATATGACTAATAAAAAATTTCATATTTGAAAAAAATTGATACAAGACAAACTTTTTTTACTTTTTTTATTAACTATTTTATTCAAAACAATATATTTTTATGCATAATTTACATTTTTTTCATACATGTACGGTATTTTAATAATTATCGCTATTTGAGACATCAGATTTGTCATGATGTGATGTGATGTACTGTAGTTTCTCCTTAAATGAAGTCAAGAGGAAATACAACTAAAACATTTTCCAATCACTGTTGATACTTCCCATTTTGCTAAGCGATTTAAAATTGAAATTTTTGTTTCCAAAGAAATTCATTTTCTTGGGTGTTTTTTCCTCTCCATTAGGGTAAACTAAAAGTTTAAAATAAAAATAAGAACTTAGACTTATGATAATAAAAAGATACCGACTCACCACTGTTGGGAAAAATTTAATTAAAACTAACAATTAACAATTAAATTCTTATTTTTGTCTTAAATTTTTTAATTTTCAATTCCGTTTAAAAATCAAATTTCACTGTTTCACATCACGTTAATTTCAGATCACGTTATGTAATTTTTACATTGTTAATTACAATTAAAAATCAGATTTTAATTGTCAAATTTAATTGTGCCCACCACTATTACTCACCTTTTAAAAATAAACTTGTGGACACTAAATGTTAATTTATTACATACTTTTTATAAAAAGCAAAAACAACAACATACATAGTATTTTTGGACCGTATTTTTCATCTATAATGTTTGAACAGATTTACATTATAGTCTTGTAAAATTTATTACATGTGGATACTAAATGATTAATTGATTATGTACTCTTTTTTAAAAAGCAAAAATAAAACATGATTTAAAATACAAAAACAACAATATACATAGTATAGGCATCTATAACGTTTGAACAGATTTACATTATAATCTTGTAAAATTTAATGTGTGTATATAAAATGGGGAAATCCTGATTTTAAGTGAATTATGAACTTCTTTATTGTATAAAATCTATTACAGTACTATTATAAAGTGCTGAAAATATTGAAATTACTAGATGGAAGTGAAACTCCAATAATGTGATATTACTTTAAATATGACGCGAGTGTGCAAAATTTATAATATTTAAAGTAATAGGGCATTATTGAAGCTCGACTTCTGATCTAATAATTTTTATTGCATAAAAGAAAACCTCATACAAAGATATTAAGATGAAATATAAATCGCATAACTTCAAAATTGCATTAAATAAATCCGCATAAAATGAGACCCGGGTGTATTACTTAACTTTGCATCATAATCTAATGATGTTATATTTAATTGAGCACTATTTTCTAAATAACACAGTGCATGCTTTTTTTGCTTTTGTTTAGTTTTTTGATTAAGAAAATGTCAGTTTAATAAAATTTGAAACTTGAAAAAAAAAAAAAAAGAAGTCTAAAATAACCAAATATTGAATAATATAAGGATGAAATTATATTTTCAATTATTAGCAAACTATTTTTTCAAGGTATAAGAAGTTTTCTAAAACACAAACTTAAGCTTTTCTTTTATCCATCCTTTTTCTAAAGAAAAAAAATACTAGCCAATCACTATTTTCAATGTTTTAATTAATACTGATGAGTGAAAAACACCATTTAACAGTACATTTAACTGCTCTTTAAATAAAATAGGCAAAGACCAGTCTCTTTCTTGTATGATAATGATGTAATGAAAGAATACTGAGATGTCACATGGGCATGGACATTCAGACATTTGGCATCTCATTCAACAGATGAGCAAAAACTGTTCACAAAGTCATGCATAGTGAGAGAATGTTATAAGTTTCAGTGCTGGTGGACAATTCCAAAATGGTGAAATTAAAATGAGGAAGGTATTAAAAAATAATGTTTTATACAATTTAGCAAAGAAAGTGAATGGCAGACTCAAGAGCTAAAGTTCCTGAATCAATCCACAATCTGGATCTATATCATTAAATCCCTACTTTCTGTGTTGTCTGAATGGTGAATATATGTTTGTCCATAAAGCTGTCATGTTTTCATATGAATGTATGTTTTTACATAATGAGGTCAAATTCACTAAAAAAAACTATTATGTTAGTATTATGGAGCATATTAATTCCACCATTAACAAACCATATTTACAAAGCAGTTGTCTGTAGCACTGCCATATTCACATATCAAATATAGCAAGTATATTTAAAAATTTAAATTTTAACTTGGCTTTATTAATACCCAGGTAAATTTCTGAAGTGTACAAAACAGGTCGGGTTACTCAAAACATTTTTATTTATTTTTCAATTGTGAATTTCTCACATTTATTTAGATAATATTAAAATCTTTTGTTTAGTTTACATTAAATAGTAAAAAAAAATTGTTAAAGCAACCAATTACCCCCCCTCCCCCACAATTTATAACGGCTAAATACATATGGAACAATAAATAAAATCCCATTTAGCAAATCAAAAATCTTGTGATCAACATACCAGTCGGTTGTTTAAATGTCAAATGACCATCAAAGCAACTAACCATATGACTACTATTAATAATATTTTTAATTTATGCTTAGGAGTATAGACGTTTGGTATATCTCGTATATAAAATATACAATGTTATGCAACCAAATGATGTAATAGGATCATTATAGGTATGATGCAGCTTTAAATACTGAGGTACTATAACAATGTGCTGAAAAAGTGAAACATGAACAATGATGATGACCAAACTCTACACCTACTTGTAAGACAGACTTCATAATTCCAACTGGAGTAAATATATATGTGTATTGAAATATAAATGAAAATTCCCATATAATAAGCTAGATAAACGTTTCAGCTTGAATTATTTTCAGCTTTAATGTAACCAAGGTAACAATCAAGTTTTTGTTTGGTTACATCATAACTAAAAATTTTATTTAGATTACTACAAAAAAAATTCTCATTTATATTTCAATTAATATATATATATTCACTCTCAATAAAATAAAAAAGTTAATCTGCTAAAACTTACAAAACAATAATTATATAAATAAATATAACATTTAATATTTTAAGCCAACAAACATCACATGATCACCATTTCTTATGCTTGCTTATAACTGTTGGTAAAACAGGCAAAACTCATTATATGTATTGCCATACACAGCAAGCTAGAGTAATCAATGATGAATGCCACAAGCCAGAAACTAGTCTGGAGATATTGGATGAGTAGGCACTAGATGGGGATTTTATGCACAAGCCTTCTGGCATCCATTGATTACTCTAGCTTGCTGTGTGTGGCAATATGTATAGTGATGTTTACCTGATTTAATATTTTACAAACATCACACATATGTATGATAATTAATCAATTTAATATTATTTTAAAACAATATTCAATAGAACTTAATTTATACTGTTGCATAGTATATTTTCAGTACTATGCACCAATATTCATGACTTGTGAAAGAAAGACCATGAATTGATAATAGAGATCATGTAAAATATACATATATACTTATACAACAAGTATCTTTTGCATACTTATTTCTATTCCATTTGAGTATTGACATGCCATTACTGCATTGATTAATAATGTTTTTTGAATGGGTGATATATCTCACCCCACTGAAGTTCTTTCTTTGATGATCATACCTTTCACAAACATTTTTGATGTTTGAAGTAGTGAAGATATATACCATCAATGTAATCACTTATGTTGATTCAACCTTGTAAATATGTTCAACCTGATTTCAACCAAGAAGAGTATGGACATATAATCCATATGCACTGTTTGTTTTTCACCACACAATGATTTTATTTTTAGACCTATTAAAATTATTATCAAATTACATGGATATTTGAAGCCGATGTCATCGAATTCCTTTGAAAATAATGAAGCCTTAAAATAATATGGTTGAAGGAACAACAGGCATACAAGCATGTTAAAAATTCAGCAAGTGAAAAGCTTTAACAAAACTAGAACAAGCAGATCAACCCAGAGATAAAAAAGAAATCAGAATCCATATGGCATAGGTGCCACAATTATATGAAGGAAGTTTCAACCCAAAGATAAAAAAGAAGTCAGAATCCATATGGCATAGGTACCACAATTATATGAAAGAAGTTTCAAGCCAGAAATAAAAAAGAAGTCAGAATCCATATGGCATAGGTACCACAATTATATGAAAGAAGTTTTAACCCAGAGATAAAAAAGAAATCAGAATCCATATGGCATAGGTGCCACAATTATATGAAAGAAGTTTCAACCCAGAGATAAAAAAGAAGTCAGAATCCATATGGCATAGGTACCACAATTATATGAAAGAAGTTTCAACCCAGAGATAAAAAAGAAGTCAGAATTCATATGGCATAGGTGCCACAATTATATGAAAGAAGTTTTAACCCAGGGATAAAAAAGAAATCAGAATCCATATGGCATAGGTGCCACAATTATATGAAAGAAGTTTCAAACCAGAGATAAAAAAGAAGTCAGAATCCATATGGCATAGGTACCACAATTATATGAAAAAAGTTGAAATCTATATGGCATATGTCCATAATTATGTGCAAAAATAAAAACGTTTGATACAAAAGCATTCAGTGTCATCTTAGACAATGAAAAAAAAGTACACACAGTTTAAACAATTACATGTTTAAATTCTTTTTGTCGCTCTCGTTATTTTGGAGAATCTTGGGTAACAGCAACGTGTAAATTAACTCATAACAAGTACATAGATAATCAAAAATAAACATAAATTACATCATACAAGAACAACAAATCAAGTATTTAACACTTCAAATGTTAGAATTGTTTATCAAAAGTGAAATGGATAAAGAAAAAAAAGTTCAAAAAGATGTAATATATTACCCATTTCAAAACATTGTTATACAATATGCCAGTAGCATCCATTTAAATACCCAATGAAATTTTAATATACAAGCATTATTTCTTGCCATTAATTAATAATATGAATATGATATATAGCATTAAATGATACTCCTCTAAATTATGTAGCAGTAAAAATTAAATAAATTATATCAGATATTGTTCTAAAGTCATATTACATGAATAACAAATCACTTATTCTTTAGGTTACATGGTCTACATTATGGAGAGTTGCACTTGATAATGCCACTCTTTATGTAAACTGAGGAATTACATGATTCATTATATAATATTAATATTTTTGGTCAGGGAAAGAGTGGTCTACAGTTAATAAAGAACTGAAGATTGTACAATATATACTTATTGATGTAAGTTAGATCTATATATCTATTCAAGTAGTTTGACTTGGATTCAAAAGTTTAGATGTTTTGAATTTCAGGTATTTAGTTTTAATAATAAAATGAAGCTAAATTTACTAAATACAAAACAGCATAACTTCCAGGTTTGAATACTAAAACATATTGATAAAAACAAAAGCCTGAAAATGGTCACGGATTTAGTTTTAATAGTAAAATGAAGCTAAATTTACTAAATACAAAACAGCATAACTTCCAGGTTTGAATCCTAAAACATACTGATGAAAACAAAAGCCTAAAAATAGTCACGGATTTAAATGCCCTACCACGTGATAATCATCGATCACTCACATTCATGATAAATGGAACTAGAATAGAGAATTGCTCTTATTTTATAATTATTGTTTTTTAACAAATGGGTTGTGATTAATTTAGATGTCGAAGAACTTTAACTTGACCTTACATTGTTTTTACCCAGGAAAGACACCAGGAGCTGAGAGTATACTTTCAGAGTTTATAACAAATTTGGGGTCTAACCTCTTAAAACCAAATAAAGCTAGCAATGATACGAAAAATTGTTACCCAATATCATTAAGTGTTTAGCATAAGCTGTTTGAAAAAATCATATTAATGAAAATTCTGCCAATAGTTGAGAGCCATATATGTAGGAAGCAGGATGGGTTTAAATCAGGAAGAAGTGAACAAGTTTAATTTTTGATGATTCATATTGAAAAAGAATTTCCAAAATAAATTATAAACTGGTGCAACTTTTATGAATTAACTTCAGCTTTTGATTCTGTTGTGGAAAAACGGTCTTATTCTTAAAATCTTAAATGCAGGAAAATTTAATTTTCTTAACAAAAATATTCTCCAGTAGAAAAAAATCAAAAGATACTAAATGATAACCATAATAGATACACAATTTTACAGTCTTCCTCAAGGTTTTCTCATCAACTTTATTTAAAATATTCATCAATAATCTTCCAGACACGAATGACGATGGTATTGCTTTGACTTCGAGATTCTTTCCTGAAATAAAAGATCTCTCAAGGATAAAAAAGACTGAGGGTTTATTTCTAATCTAATGAAGACAACACATTCAATCTCATCTAAATAATGAGGAATCAGCTTTGAATACAATCTTTTGTAATAAGAGATCAAAATACAATCCTACCTCATACTATTTAGGAAATCATTTCAATTCTAGCTTAATTTATTTTCTTCATTTAGCTGAAGTTAAATCCAAATTAACATTTACAAAAACTTCCTTAGAAAGCTAGCTGGCATTTGAGATTATGATCTAATACTTTATAAAGTGCTTCCTACATTAGCATATTATGCTGGTGAATACTTTGTTAGAGAAAAAGTTCCCACACTAAACCTCCAGATATTCCATTAAATATTAGTATGAGTAATGTAATAAATGTATTATGAGCTTTGTCTCAAATACAAAGTAATAAAATAAATTTATGCAAAAAATATATAGAGCAAAGATTTAATGAATAGTTTAACTTAAGATGCTTAGCTAGCTTTCATTTGGTGTCAGTCATAGATGTAGCAATGGTTGTAGTGGAGAAAGGAGGATGTACAAATATTATTTGTGCTAATTTACATTTAATTTATATGTTACATTAAGATGAGTGAGTAGGCTATTTTTTAGAAAGCGGAATGCAGGATTCTCTCTTATTATGACAAATTTGTCTTTAGAAATGTACCATGCTTCCTTAATTTTTTGCTTGACATTATTGAGCTCAGTGCAGACAATGTTGACAGACAAGGGAACAAATGTGTGGTCAGTTGTGGAAAAATATTTGAAAAAATTGAATGAGCATTGGATTTGTTTTTAGTTTTGTTATAAAGCTGTGTGTTGAGCAATGCGAGTAAAAGAGGTTTCCCTGAGATTCGCCGTAGTAACCAGATAGGCTGGTGGAGTTATAGCATTTGATTTTGTTCACAATCTGGGAATAGAGATCAACTGGAGAACTGTCCTTTGAGTTTTTAAGTAAGCATTGTAGAGAATGGGGAAATGCATAGAACTATTTGATGGATGGTAGTGATAATTTTAAAGATGCAGTGGGTTATGGTAGATATATAGGGAAAGGAAATCCAAGGATTCAAGTTAATGGAAGAGGATAGGGGGTAAGAGGTGTCATATTTTGTGGTAAAAGTTTCTAATGGTTTGTAGGAGATCTGGATTTCTATATCCTACGCTATGAAAATCTGATACATACATGTTGATATTATCTTTCCTGTGTGATTCAAACTTACATAAATGGAGGTTATGATGTAGGAATGCTTCAAGTCCAGCTAATCTATGGGAGCATGGTGCATGCAAGTCAGGATGGATAAAGCCATACATGTGTATGGTTTGAAAATAATTTGATAGTTCAAGAATGTGCAATCACATTGTATATAGAGGTCAAGGTATTTAATTCCATTTGAAGAATTCTTGCTTTCATGGATTAGAGAGAAAGATGTGGCATGTGCAAGGTCTTGCTGAATTTGGGAGATTGTGGGGTCAGGAACATGCATGAAGATGTCATCAACATAACAAAGATACAGAAAAGAATGGTTTGAGGCATAGTGTGTAAGTATAATCATCCCAGTGATTCAGGAAAATGCTTGAGATGATGCCACTAGTTAGCAATCCCATGACCAGTTTATAATGGACATTGTTGAAAGAGGCCATGATGTCATTATGGATACATGTTAAATATTCAATGATAAACTCTGTTTTACAAGAGCTGTATTCTATGCTTTGTAATTTTTGTTTGATCAGCTGGATGGAAACTATACGAGGAATCAATCCACTAAGTTCAGTAATGTCGAGTGATGTAAGGCAGTCTTATTGATTTAAATGGGCATGTTTAATTAGATCCACACATTCAAAGGAGGATTTCATAGTGTATTTTCCAAAGCTGAATGAGTCAAGAAGCAGTTTTATATTAATAAGAGCCACCAAAATCGATCATCAGGTCATAGCATGTGTGTTTTTGTGGAGATTAATATTGGCAAATGGTCTAAAGGGCATGGAAGCTGAGGGATACATACTGTAGTATTTCTATTTTAAAAAAGCCTCATTGCAGTATTTACATACTTGTAGATATAAATTTGTCTTTTTGCCATTTTATATTATAGGAAATTATTGGATTGAATTTAAGATTAGCAATATGGGTGTTTAATTTGGAAGACTTGTTTGGATAAAAGCACAAAGTTCTGGGCTTTATTTTCCTTGACACATGTGATGTTGTTGTCAAGAAAGTATCTCTTGGTCACAACAACTCGTTTGGACCAATCCCCATTTCTAAATATATCAAGTCTGGAGGCAGTAATTTGGGCAACTTGTCCAATGATACTTTCATGATGAGGGTTATTACTAAAATTAGTTTAAAATTTCAGCTGCTAAACTCTAATAGGATGCTTCCAGATGCTACCAATGAAATGGGGCTAAGATTGAGAACAGAGATCTGTACAGGAGTCTTCAGTGATATTAGGTTGACGTAATTGTAACTGACAGCAGGGATCAGTGTTATTTCATTGATTGGTGAAAGATTTAATTTTCTTGGCATATTTCACCTGGAGTCATAAGGCAAGAAGGTGACATTTATCTACAAGGTCAGAAGGGGCATCAACTATTTCTTAAAATTTGTAAAGTTCAATGCTGGTTGTTTTTCAAAGATTTTTTACAACCTCAGAGAATGCTTTTGAGTAGTAGAGATTTGAGTTGCATGGTAATTCTTTCACAATTATGAATAGACTTGGCAATGCATAGTTGGCAATAGTTGAGAATATTACAAAAAAATGAAGTCAGATGTCACACAACCTAATTTAAACAAGCTTGTATTACAAATGTCATATAAAGAGCTCACAAATAGGCTCTTAACAAGCTTTGCAGAATATTCCTAACCCCAGACCAGTTTTGGCTACTGGCTTCCTCGGTGAATATTCAAGCATTAGATTAAAAATACCAGGACAAGCCTAGCACTTTATCTAATGGATTAAATAGAAAATCTGAAATTTTCAGACATCCATATGTCTTGTAATCCAGCTATCTAACTTAAATAGCCATATGGGACTGAATTAAGTTCAGATACACTATATATTAATCACTTTAGCAATATAAAATCACCAAAGCCTTAAAGCCTTAATAGCAAAAAATAAAATTACAAAAAAATCCAAGTCAGATGTCACATGACCTAATTTAAACAAGCTTGTATTATTACTTTTTGTTTATTAAGGCTTTGGCAATTTTATACTGCTAAAGCTATTAATATATAGGGTATATAAACTTAGTTCAGTCCTATATGGCTATTTAAGTTAGATAGCTGGATTGGAAGACATGAATGTCAGAAAATTTCAGATTTTCTACTTAATCCATTAGATAAAGTGCTGGGCTTGTCCTGATATTTTTAATCTAATGCTTGAATATTCACTGAGGAAGCCAGTAGCAAAACTGGTCTGGGGTTGGGGATATTCTGCAAAACTTGTTAAGAGCTTATTTGCGAGCTCTTTATATAACATTGGGAAATATTTTATGAGAGTCACATGTTTTGAAAAATTTGATCTGTTTTTGCAGCACGTGTCACTTTAAGATTTTTTGAATGCCATCTTACATATTAGAGGGGAGTCCATGTTGTGATAATGTAATGAAGGTAATTGAGCTTTGTCTCAAATACAATATAACAAAATAAATATCTGCAAAGAAACATATGGAGCAAAGCTTTAATAAAAGCTTAACTGCTAGACTCAAGTGTACTCCTTTGCAAAGGCTTTTTGTTCTGTCACACATTCCTCCAACAAATATTAATAGAGAATTTGCTTTACAGAAAATGTAATATTTAAAAAAAACTTGAGCTGAGTCAAGCCACTATGAAAAGGTACAACCCTATAGATAAATACAACCAGCTTCATCGATACAAGTGTCAGTGAAGACCTCGATTCTTCTTTCAGGTGACCTTTTATTCTTGCTCAGTCCAATCCCAGGTAGTAATATTATAGTCATAGAAAAATCTAGAACATTAATTATTACCATTGTTATTTATCACTTTAGTTGATTTGTATCCTATTCTTTCTTTTAAATATTTTCCAATACAGAAGCACTTATCTTATTAACATATTTTAACCATAGTATTTTTACTTCGTAATACTTTTACATTTATTTCAACTTTAGCACAATTATTTATTATATTCTAAATATATTATTTTATTTACATTCTATATAAAGCAATAATTATAAAAATTACTCTTGTCAGTGTAAAAGATGGATATATTTGCTTCTCTTTTCTATGTGTGTGTGGTCACGTGTCCAGTAGTATGAGATAGTGAACAGTTGAAAGTTGCTTGAAAGTCTGAGTTCAAATCCCCTATATTTACAATTAAGCTCCAGGTATAAGAATGGCTGTATTTCAAATCTTAAAATTAAATAGTAAATTAATGTTAAAACCCAATCCAAGTGATCTTAAATTTTTATTTTCTCTTTAATCAAAACGTAGACAGACTTTCTCATAAAGTTTTAATGAACAATATATATATAATAATAATAAATAAAAAAAGATAAACATATAACTACATCTTAACTAAATATATCAAATTAGAAACAGTGCAACTAGTGATTAAATTAAAAATTAAGTGATTGAATTGGGATTCAAATTTTGAATTGGGAATTGTTAATTATGAACAGTGAAGGATTTTCTTAATTGCTAAACTATGTGAGTCCTAAAAACAACATGCATAAATTTAGCATGAACTTCATTCTCATTTAAGTGCTGAAGTATTTTAAGTTACATTTTTTTATTCAAATTTACACAAAAGAGTGCATATAGTTAGGTAATCTAGTACCTTGATTAGTGCCCTGATGCAGTATGGAACATTGTTTTGCTCCTTTCTGCACTTTTTTAGATTTTTGGCCATCAACTTTTCAGATCTACAGCTTGCACACCTTTTTAACTGCTGAAGTTGATTTCATAGTTTAACTGCACTAAAAAGATAACTTTACGTAAATATTCCAGTTATTATGGTCAAATTATTGTTCTGCCATTCCAAAGAATATATTTATAAAATTATCAACCCCTTCCTCTTAAAACACTTAAAAAAAAAATAAAAAAAATCTATATAAAAAGTTTTATTATACATAGAAAAGTCAATATAATAATTTTTTATCTCTGAAAATATTCAAATATATAAGATAAATACAGAATGTATAAATTGTATTGAAAATCTTCACAGTTAATAGTTCAGAACAATATAATAGAGTAGCTACAAAAATTGATCTCAAAGGCAAAACTCTCTGAAAGTTCTCCCAATTCCAACTTCAAGATGCTAAATTTTTGTTCTCATTCATTTATATTATTTTTTTATTTATTATAACAAAAATTATTAAATTCATTCACTTTATCCCAATATAGATAACAATCAACAATCTCAAACTGTTGTCAAGGCAACCTTCTTTTAACAATAAAGATGGAATCCTTTATTGTTAATTGTTATTTATATTGGAATTGTCTAAGTGTTGACTGGTTTCTAGTGGTTATATATGTAAACCCTAATTATTTCACCAACATATTAAGTATTGGCAGAATATAACCTACACAATTATATATATTAAATAGGTATTGGCTAACTACAATCATACCATGTTATGGCAATATTTTGGAGACATATAATAAAATAGTTCCACAAATGAAAGAAAATAAGAAACAGCTTATTATTATTTGCATAAACTAAGTCATAATATAGCATAAAATGCTATCATTTTACACTGTTGCAAAATGTCAATCAGAAACAAAAACTTTAATAACTATTTAAAATAAAGGGTAAATGTTTATTTAAAGTTAATTATTCCTAGTCAAATCAAATATACAAAATATTTTTTATATATAAAAAATTATAATTCTATCATAAGCATTTTACTCAATCATAAAGAAAAGATTGTTTTAAATTTTCAATATATATAGCAGATCATTATTTCAGCCGAATTGATCAAATTCATACCGCTCAAATACAGCGGCTGAAATTCATGATGAGTTTAAAATGCCAATACAGCAGGCATTATGCAAATTTATAAATTTACATGTTCCACTTTTTGCAATATACAAATTCTTATATTTGTATTGTTGCAGACTGTGGTAAGAACTCCCTTATCATGAGCTTTAAGGATTACCTAACTGCACTTAACAGTAATTAAATTATTGACAAAGTATCAAAAGTCATTAAACGCTCTGTATTTTGTTAATATAACTCTAATCTTATTAACTATCCTTTGATTCTAACAATTCCTCAAATATTTAATGAACATGATATTTATATAAATAAATAACATCTAAATAGATTATTCAACAATGAACATTCACTTATTCTAATATAAATATACAGAATTTGAACATAGACTTTCAAGCACCTTTCAACCATCCACACTATCTCACATCACTGATACACATGACCACACAAATGTAGAAAAGATAAATAATCACCAATATATGTATTTTGTGATGAACCAGCACTCATCAGTTGGTCCAGATCATCATCTCCCCCACACATATATAATGAGTGCTCACCTTATGTTAAAATAGCAAATCTTCATACTTTAATGGACAGGTTTCAATCTAGTCCAACCTCCAACTCTTCAGTCATCCATACCATTGAAAATCTGATGATGGAATACCAAATCCCATGCTGAAGCTAATATTATTGTTATATTCATGTTGACCCCAAGTCATTCTGACCCCTCATGTATAGGACCTTATCTATTTAAATACATAAAAGAGGGAGGGGCAAGATGCATGCTTAATGTGTAATATTTGAAATACAGGCATTCTTCATATACCTGGAGCTTAATTGTAAATATACAAGATTTGAACACAGACTTTCAAGCATCTTTCAAACATCGACCCTAACTCATACCACTGATATACGTGACCACACACATGTAGAAAAGATAACCAAATCATCATTTCCCACACACATATATAATCAGTGCTCAGTTTGGAGTAGATTGAAGCCTGTCCATTAAAGTTTAATGATTTGCTATCTTAATATAAGCTGAGCACTGATTATATATATATATGTGTGGGAAATGATAATATATAGCTGAGCACTGATTATATATATATATGTGTGGGAAATGATGGCCTGGACCAACTGATGAGTGCTGGTTCAGCAACAAAATATGTATATTGGTGATAATTTATCTTTTCTACAGATGTGTAGTCATGTGTATCAATGGTATGAGATAGTGTGGATGGTTAAAAGGTGCTTGAAAGTCTTTGTTCAAATCCCATATATTTACAATTAAGCTCCAGATATATGAAGAATGCCTGTACTTCAAATATTACACATTAAGCCTGCATACTGCACATGGGCATAACAATAATAATATTGGCATGAGCATGGGATTTGGCATTCCATCATCAGATTTTCAATGGCATGGATGGCTGAAGAGTTGGAGTAGATTGAAGCTTGTTCATTAAAGTGTGAAAACTTGCTATCTTAATATAAACTGAGCACTGATTATATATGTGTGTGGGAGATGATGATCTGGACCAACTGATAAGTGCTGGTTCAGCACGAAATACATATATTGATTATCTGTTCTACATGTGTGTGGTCATGTGTATCAGTGGAATAAGATAGTGTGGATGCTTAAAAGTCTGTGTTCAAATCCTGTATATTGACAATTAAGCTTCAGGTATATGAAGAATGCCTGTATTTCAAATATTCTAATATAAAAAAACTTTTGAACAACGATCCTCTTTAGCGTGAATGTATAAATGAAACATGTCAAGTTCTAATCTTTAGGGTCTATATAAACATATAAGACCATAGATAACGGTGGTACCACCTTTACTTCTAAAGAAGATAATCTTGTCTACAGGTTGAGATTGTTGACAGCTTAAGGGTTGATTATTAAGATATAATTAGTACTAATACAAATAAAATGTCCGCTAATTAAATAATTATTGTAATAATAAAAATAATAATATAATGTTGATTAACTATTATATACAGTCTTGCAATTCACAGGTTAAAGGATTAATCAAAAGTACTTCTGCAAATTGAAAGAGCGTATATAAATAGTTAATTATAACTACTGAAAAGCCTTAATCATTTTAGAAAATAAGCTTAGTTTTCCTACTTGACTGCCGCCTCATTTCAATTTTCCTTAAGAAAATACAAGGTTTCTAATTATGGAAGAAGTATGTAAGTTCTTTTAATATTAAGAGGTTATGGTAAATAAATGGAATTGTGGGTAATGTTTAGTTTAAATATGTAATTTTGTAGTTCTTTACACAGTCTGCTTGTAGCAATGAAACCATTGGTAGTGTTTTAAAGTTTATTTTCTTGGCTAGTCTGGTTGAGTTGTGAATTTGGGGTAATTTTGATTATATATATATAATAGAGCAATTCACAAAATAATGTTTAGATTTTGTTTTCATATGTATATCTAAAAACACAAACATTTTACATATAAACAGCAAACCCTTAAATATATCAGACAGAAAATTCAACAATATTACGATATCATTGAAACAAACTTTACAATTGAATATTAAATGTAAAAATGTAAATTGAGAAGAAATTCCCTAGTTCTCCAGTTCAGAAATATGTTGAAAACTTGTTAAAAACTCTCCTAAAATCCATATTTAATTCGTTAGGCAGAATTATGAGGGTTAGGTATCCAGGGAAACGGACAAAAGTGGGACAACAAAGCATTTTGAATTGGTGTCACTAAGAATTTCTATGTATTATAGATCTAATGCATTTATCATCCTTAAGCTACATTATACAGTATCCTTCATGTGCTTATATATAATGTAGTATATTTGCTTTTGTGTGTGTGTTATTTATATATAACACAGCTGATTGCATGAGTTATAATAATGTCTGTGCTTTTAAATAATGTTTGTATTATTAAATACACATACAATTATCATATATATCAAGGGTGTATGCAGTTATAAGGTTTAGATTCAAGAAACAATACATGAAAAATAAGTTACATAAGAGAAATTTAAATAATTAAGATTTATTTTATTCTAATGATTTTAGCCTTATTGATTACATATGTAACAAATGTTGAATGTGTGAGTTGCAAAACCGTTCATGGTTAAAACTAATTATGGTGTTGGGCTATGCATTTAAGCACCACCTTTTAAGGTGTTTATAAAATTGTGAAATTTAAATTTAAAAGACAGCTGATAAAATCAAGGTTATATAGATAAAATTTAGATTCTGTCAGATCTTTCCATAATCAACTTGTAAACTGATTGTTGACACTAAGAATTACTGTAGAATTTGTAGATTATGTATTTATCATTTTATATTATTTTTAGTGTGCCCTATATACTCTCATACATTATTTACAGTCATCGTTGTATAAATTTCTCCTAAATCAAAATCCCATGAACTATATCAATCATCATCAAAACACATTTAGAAAATTCATAGAGATCTTAAAAAAATACCAAACTGTATAAAAAAATATACTAAAATAGTCAAACCATCATCTATATGTTAATAAAAATCGACAACCAAATTTAGGATAAAATCCTATTATATGACCTACACTACCTTAGATTTGAATTTATTTATTTTTATTTACTATTGTTAATTTTATTACCACTTATTTTGTCTAATCATAAGATTGGACAAAAATAATAGTCTTTAACTGGTTCTAATTTTTGTTTTGTAAAAGTATGTATTCCATTTCTCTCTACAGATTTTAATTAATTCCAATTTTCTACATCATTACAGTGGCCAGATGATAACATATTTTTACATTTGAAGACAAGTGACATTTTGCTGACATATCAGTTATTTATATATGTTAATATTCTATCCATTTGTTCCCAGAAGTTATCATGGATTATAATATTTCTTTTGCTTATGAAAGTTTTGGTTTTAATATATGGCACAGTTGTAAATCTTTTATTTGAACTAAATTAAACAAATGTTAAACGTTCAAAGTTCTATGTATCACTAACTCTTTGTTTGATATTAAAGACTGAATTTGCAATATAGAAATATTATAAAATAAGTTTTGTTTACATGTAAAGAATAAAATGAAAATTATACTAGACAGCCATTCAAAATTTAACTTCATTTCAATTTATTTAAAATTAAAAAAGAAAAAATATTAATAATCAATTACTAACACTATATTAAAGTTATCAAGCTACTATTAAAAAAAAATCAACTTTGATATCAATTCATACTTCCCTCCATAACAACATTTATTCCCAATAAACTTTTTCCCATAGTGTCTATACACATTTGAAATATAAAAATAAGATTGAAAATGATTTCCAAAAAATATATATAATGACCATAAAGAGAAGTCTCTTGTTGACTGAACTACTGCCAGGACCTGCAGTCATATTCATAATACTATTTTTGGATTTGCTCTGCCAGGATATGCATGCATGCATGCTCATAGTTTTATTCCTGGGCTTACTCTTCCAGGATTTGTAACCATGCTTTTAATAAAATTGCATCATATCCTTAATGCAATTCCTAAAATTAATCTGCTAGGATCTGCACCCATGTTCACAATACTGTTCCTGTAACTATTATATCAGAATCTACGTCTATGTAGATAATACTGTTCCTGGACTTACACTGCCAGGATTTGCACCTATGTTCATAAATATCATTCCCAAATTTACTTTTCCAGAATCTACCCATATTCTTAATACTATTTCCAAATCTATTCTGCAAGACTCATTGTCTTAGTATTATTTTTGAATTTAATCTTTCAGGATCTGCACTTCATGTTAATAATAACATTCACTGCCCCAGAATCTGTATTCATATTCTCAATACTACTGCTGAAACTATTCTTTCAGAATCTATAACCATGTTCTTTATATAATTTCTGGATATATTCTTTGAGAATCTGCATTACTACTCTTATCATCATTCCTGGATCTACCTTCCAAGATCTGCATCCATGTTCTCAATACTGATCTTGGAAATACTCTGCTAGAATTTTCAACCATGTTCATAATACCACTCTGGATCTGTTATGCCACAACCTGTAACCATGTTCTTAATATCATTTCTGGATCTACTTTGAATCATAACTTCATCTAAATGAAATTTATTTTTGTAAACTGAAGTTTTTTTTAAGTGCTAATCTCTTCTTATGATTATAAAATGATTAGTTAATTATTACCATGTGCAATTTTTATAACTTAACTATCTTTTCCATCTCCAACTGTTGAAATAAAATCTTCATTATCATTATGTAATTCAACAACTTCTTTCTACATGCTTTAAATCTCTTAATCATGCAGTGCTATTGGCATAGTTATCATGAAGCAAACCTAGACAATGTGTATGGGTGCCTGGGATTAGGTATTCTTTTGTTTTATTTATATATTAAAAAAGTATTGAATTATATGTTTTAAATATTTAAAAAATGCCTCTTTTGAAATTTTACAAAGAGCCTAAAAAAATATTTTATAAATAAGTAATCATGAATTCTTCAGAATTAGTTTCTGTCTAGCCATCTACAATCCATTATTTACAGATGTTAATTTAGTTTTTGGATCTAAAACAATATCTAGTGCTACTATCACAACCAAAATGTTCTTATGCCTTGTTTACACTAGTCCTGATATTGGTGGTAGCATATCTGCATGTCTTGCAGACAACCTGGGTTTGAATCTTGATTAAGTGAAAGAAGAGATTTTTGTCCAGGTTGTAGGTACTTTAGATTATTTTCTTTCAGGTAGAGGTACCATAAACAATCCAACTAAAAACTCAATATTGGTCAGTAAATGGATGTCTAAATATTTTTTAGCTAGAGAGCAAAAAAAAGATGGGAAACTTTTCAAAAACCTCAGCACCCAACAGTCAGCAAATTCAACAAATAATGGCTTTTCCTTAACTGTTCTCCATGAGGAATTTTTGAAAAGACATTTGCCATACTAGACTATAAATTTATATTATCTTTATTCTTTTTTTTTTTTATGACACCTATAATATTTAACTTCTTTTTTAATATCTAAAACTATAAATATGCCATCATATTGGACTTTTTCATAGTCTTAATATTCTATTTATTTAATCTTATTATACTTGTTAATTGAAATCGCTTTAGAAAGGCAATCAAAATTAAATAGATTTTGTTTAATCCAAGTTTTTTATTTGGAAATTATAATTTTTTTTATTTTAAATAATCTGATTAAAAATCGTGTGGTTTAATCTTTAGCAAAATTTTTAATTATAACAGAGCTAAAAATGGTTTGATAATTTCTAGACCATTAAATGATTAGAAATAATCATTAATGTTTTTATCTAAAATGCATAACGTCAAATATGCCATTCTTGCAAATCAAATCATAATAATTAAATGACACTTACCTTTGGGAAGATTCTTTAGTAACAACCTCTGATTTAATTTTAGGAGGGGGAGAAAGTGGGCCTTTGTGCTGATCTGATGGTCTTCTACGGGATGCACCTCCATTGTACCAATCATCATCATCATAATCGTCATAATCTGATGGTAGAATGCTGACTTCACTTGGAACTAAAAATAATAATATAAAGCATAAATCATTTATTACATTAAAAAGAAAATCTAATAGATGGACCAAAAAGGGTTAACACAAAGCTCTTATGCATGCTAAATAAAAATTCTAAGTGAATTTCTAATTTCTTGTATTTTTTTTTCTGGGACATTATTTCGCATTTCGAAAGTTTAAATGAGATGGAAAATATGAAGTTTGAACCTTCTCACAATGCCCACAAACTACTACACATAGTTTAAGGAAGATGTTGAAGAGGTTACATATGCATGGAACTGCATAATTTTGATAACATACCAATATAGTGGCTGCTTTGAAAAAAAAAAACTCTCTTCATTTAGTAGTGAATTTTGCTATTAAATATCTTGAGTAATGACTTCTCAAGTCTGCAAAAGAAGATGTGGGTGAGGGAGATTAGGTGTGGGAGATTGGTCATGGGAGATTGTTATTGGAATTAAGGCCAGGATTTCAGTATAGGAAGTTGTTGCAACAATGGTAACTTATTGCAATGATAAATTCTGAAAAATTGAAAATAAATTACATAAAGTAACAATATGGGATTAAATGCTTGCATTAAAAAAAGTAAATTATTCTACTTCCGAGATGAATACTGTATGGGGTAAACAATGGATTGTCACTATATTCGAATCTCCAGGTTAGTATCTAATAATCCATTGATTATTCAAATTTACACTGGACAGCTCTGGAATAGAATAAATAAAATGAATTATTGTTATTATTGAAGCAAAAATTAATAGTAAGTAAAGAAATCTATGTGATACTTTAATTCATCAAATATTCCTAAATTTTACATTTATTGTGCAAATAAATCTATATCATTCAATTAGTCATTGCAAATCATGTTATTTACAAAAACAAAATAATTTTACAATTTATTATAACATTAAATGAATATTTTCTTAATCTTATTAGATAAGAAAATATAGTGAGGTATCTATAATGAATGAAATCGTTACAAAGACTCCTTCGTTCAGAATCTGTACAATAAGGGTGATCCAATTCAGGCCCACAATTTGGAGCAAAATTTATTTACACAGAAAAAAAAAAAAAATACAAGTGTAAAAATAAAATAAACATAATTTATTTAACCTTTAAATATGCATAAACAAATTTGAAATGGTTCAACGATCCCTTTTTTTTTTTTTAAGTGAAAATAATAATTAAGCATTTCATAATGAAAGCAATAAAAATCTTAAGCACATGAACAATAATAAACTATTTTCAGTAACCATTAAAGTGTATGACTATACAAAAAAACTTTTATATTCTTACAACAAGGGTTTGAGCATTCCATCATCAGATTTTCAATCGAATGGATGGATGGCTGAAGAGTTGGAGGGTGAAGTAGATTGAAGCCTGTCCATTAAAGTTTGAAGATTTGCTATCTTAATATAAACTGAGCACTGATTATATATATTGCTGTGTCCCAGCTTTCGTCTAGTGATCAGCAATGTTAACTTTGGTTTAGTAAACAGAGACCAGGTATGGAATATAATAGTTTAATATACATAAAATAGCTAACATACAATATAATATGGAGAACTAACTGCAACAGTTGGGGATCTTAATTTTCTAATGCACCCCGCGTACCAAAAGTTAAAAGTTTATAATTAAAATTCACGCTACCTGCGACAGGCATCAATTTATTATCTACAAAGAGCCCAATTGGGCATTGTAAAATAATAAAAGATCACTATGATCTGTTTAAGGTCCTAGTCGGCTGGATTACCTACAGGTGCTGATTACCTGGGATTTTAACTCCTCTTGAACACACACACACCAGCACTGCAGCAGGAAAAAGACTACGAGTCTTTTTATCTTTTGTTTTTATACCTGTCGCGTCTCAATCTTGTTTCTTTCTTTCTATTTCTGGAGTATTTTGTAACCCGTATCTGTCAGATGTTAGATCCGGGTTCCACTGACTTGTTTTGTTCTATATACGCTAGTTGTTTTAGTTAAGAAATCAGCTTGACAATCTATAACCGTTATCAATTGTTATTACTCTATATACATATATGATCTGGAACAACTCATGAGTGCTAGTTCAGCACCAAATATGTATATGTGGAGATCATTTATCTTTTTTACATGTGTGGTCATGTGTATTGGTTATTTAAGATGGAGTGGATAGCTGAAGAAAGCTTGAAAGTCTGTGTTCAAATCCTCTTTAAATATATTCGTACACATAAATTTCTGAAGCATAAACATTCTTTCTCTAATAAAAAGCAACAAATTAATCTTAAAAAAGTATTAAATTAGTCACACATAGATGGATGGAGAAAAGTCACTGTTTATGGAAGTTAGTTCTTTCTTATCGTGTATATTAATTAGCTCTCTGTTTTTTGTTTTTTTTTTTGGCTCATTGGTAAAATTATACATCTACATACAAGAATAATTGATAAATAAAAAAAATACAGTATTTTTACTGCCAAAAATGCAAGTGAATGGATAAAAGAACTAAATTATAACAAAATCTTACAAAATAAGATAAAGATATCTAATATCCTATTAAGAGCAGAGAAACTTTGAAAAAATCTTCGCTCATAGCAATAGTGATTTATTTTAGGAAGAAAAAAAATTTGTTTTATTCGTGCCGTGACTTATGACCAGCAAGTAAATAAATGGACAAAGGCAGAATTGAGATGGTAAGATTATAGTTTAATACGAATAATTTTAACTATATACATTGCGTAATAAAATAATAAAAGGTCGTGGTGACCTGCATATAATAACCCTAGTCCTGCTTTTGGACTTACAGAGGCAGGAGTCTCTGACTTATAATTAAAACTCAGAACAATTAGATCAGGTTATGGGGGTTTATATACCCCTCAAGACTTCTGGAGTCTTTTACATTCCTAACCATATATGGTGTTTTCACATATGTTTTCACATACACGCAGTGTTTTTACATTTCTCACCATATATGGTATTTTACACAGTTTTCTGATCCTATAAGGTCAGCTGAGCTTTCGATGATTTAACAACATTGCAATTTTACACAATCGTTATACATAATTGCTATACAGTTATTCTTATTTTACATACTCTTATTATTACACAATTATTATTATTATTTTACATATTCATTATACATTATATATGTTTATACCTTGACCTTGAATACTGCAATTCGTTTATTCTAGAAGTATGCACCGTAATATGCTAACAATTTTCTTTTAAGTCCAACTAGTCTAGAATTAAATATAAAATAATTCTTAAAACAAAAATGCTATTTCATTTTATTTTCAAACATGAATAACGCTTTTATTAAAGAAAAAAAAATTCCAAGTAACTTTCTATATTTATTTATTTTTAAAATAACTTATATTTAAAAGATAATTTAATATAGATGTATAAAAATATATGTATTTATATAGTTAAATTTTTTTTTTATGTATTTTTGTTTTAAGTCATTTATTTATATGTTTATATATATAATGTTAATTGTATTGTTGAAGGTAGAATAACGTCCAATAGGTGGAGTAAATGTAAGTGTAATGGAGATGATTAGTAAAATTAAAATCATTAGAGATAAAATGTGAGGAGATAAAGGAATTATTGAATAGGAATGATAAGGAAGAAATAAATAAGGAGGATCAGAAGGTATTAGAAAATGTTACGGATGGAGTAGAAAAAGTAGATTGTGAAACAGTATTGATAGGAGATTCACTAATTAGAGAATGTGGGGATATAATTGCAAGGCAAAATAGAAGTAGGTATGTAAGAGTATGTTTGCCTGGAGCTAGAATTAGGGATGTAGTAGATAAAGTAAAAAAGCAAGGTAGTAGAGATGTGTATGTTATGGTGGGGACTAATAATTTATCAGAATTATCTGAGAGAATAATGGATGAGTATGTAGATTTGATTAGGAACTTGACTAAGATTAAAGGAAGAGTAGGAGTAGTTGGATTATTACCAAGATTTGATAAGAGATATTTGTTAGATAGGGTATTTTCTATAAATGAGAGATTGAAAAAATTGTGGGAGAGAAATAATGTTATGTTTGTGTATGCGTGGGATTGTTTTATTGGAAAGAGAGAGTTATACAGTAAAGATGAGTTGCATTTAGGAAAACAAGGAAGTGAAATTTTAGAAAGTTTGATTTATAAAGAATTTTTTTCGAAAAACTTATAAAGGGAGGTGGGTTTTTAAATTGTAATATTATTAAAAAGAATGGATGGAATATAAGAAATAAAAAAGGAATTTGATTTAAATATAAATATGGAGAAGGAATGGGTTTATAAAATTAATGGCAAGAAAGTAATTTATAAATGTAATGGAGAAGAAAGAATTAAAAGAATTTATAAAAGAGTAGTTAGGAAAGAAGAAATTGTTAAAATTGGTTTTTTGAATATGCAAGGTCATAGGAGCCCAAAAAAGTGGATGGAATTAAATAAAACAATTGAAAATGAAGAGCTTGAAGTATTAGCAGTAGTGGAAACACATCTAAGAAAAGAAGAAGAACCTATTTTGAAACAGTTGGTATGGCAGGGTATAAATAGAAAAGAAAAAAGGGGTGGTAGTATAGGTGTTATATCAAAAAAATATTTAAATATTGTTAAATGTCAAGAACATTTGTGGTTTGAAATAAGGTTGGGTAGTCAAAAATGGATGGTGGCTATAGTTTATATAGCCACTGGAGATAGTCAAATTATAATGGAATGGAATAGTAATATATATGAATGTCTAGTTAAAGATATACAAAGTTTTTAAGAAAAATAAAGAGAATAATGGTTATAGGGGATATGAATGGACATATTGAAGAAATTGATGATGTAGATAATAAAAATGGACAGCTTTTGAAGGAATTTTGTCAGAAAGTGAATTTGAGTATTGGAAATTTATTAAATATTTATGAGGGACAATACACATGGTCTAGAAATAATATATTTCATGCAATAGATTATGTATTGGTAGAGAAAGAAGGAATAAATAAAATAAGAAAAATTAAGGTGTTTGATAATGAAGAAAAAGTATGCACTAGTGATCATAACTTCATTGTAATTGAAATGGTTAGTAATGTGATGGAGAATAGAAATAAAAGTAGAAATAATAGTGAAAGAGGTGGATGGAGAGTGAATGATAAGAATAAGTTGGAAGAGTATAAAATACAAGTTGAAGAAATTATGGTAGAGTGGGTTGGGGATGAGTATAAGGACTGGTGTAAAGAAGTAGAAAAAGTGGCAAATAGGGTTTTAGGTGAGAATATTCAGAAGAATAAAAGTAATAAAAAATGAGAATTAGTAAAAGTGTAAAAGAGAGGAAAGAAGCATGTAGAGAATATAGGTGTGCTATTAAGAATAAGGAAAGTGAAAAAGATATTAATGCTAAATGGGAAAAGTACTTAAAAAAGAAGAAGTTAGCTAAAATAGATAATTATAAAGAGAGAATGAAATTGAATAGTAAATTGTTGGAGGATATTAATAAAAGTGGAAGAGATGGGACTAAAAAAATTTGGAGGAGGAATGTAGGGGAGAGAGAGATAGTATTACTAGATGATGAGGAAATGAGTGTAGCTCTAGAGAAGATTTAGAGATAATCTTAAATAGATATGTAATGAATATAGAAAAGATGTTAGATGTGAATGATAGAAAACATGAAAGCATATAGTAATGGGAATATTAGGTTTTCAGAAAATGAACTGAATGAGGTAGAGAATAAATTGAAAAGTGGAAAGGCAAGAGGTTTAGATGGATGGGCAGCAGAGATGGTAATGAATTTAGGATATAGGGCAAAAGTAAAGTTATTATCTTGTTTTAATAAAATGGCACAGAATAGAGTTTTCCCAAGTAGTTGGAGTAACACAAGAGTAAGATTATTATTTAAAGGAAAGGGTAAGGATCATAGAAAGTTGAATAATTATAGACCAATAGCGATAACATCAGTTTTATATAAAGTTTTCTCATATATGATGGCTAGAAGAATTGTAAAATGGATGGAAGGGAATAATGTAGTGGGGGAAATGCAAGGAGGTTTTAGATTAGATAGGCGTATAGGAGATAGTTTATTTGTAGTTACACAACTTATGGATATGAGTAGGAATTTAGGTAAACAATTATATATGAGTTTTATAGATATAGAGAAGGCATATGATAGAGTAGATAGAAATAGATTATGGATAAGTTTAGCAAATTTGGGAATGGATGAAGCTTTAATAGATATTATTAAGAAATTATATGAAAATAATTATTATATATATATATATTGTGCCCTTTTCTATAGGTCAATGATGGTTATAAATGGTCAATTACTAAAAAATTTTAAAATTAATATTATATAGTATATAAAATTATAGACTATATTAAGCAGTAAAAGATTAATATGATATATTTAATAGTAAATATTGTGATGGTGAGAATTGTATCTAATTCTATATTTTTCTAAATTGTTTTTCAAAATTTTATATAATTATTTTATATAATATAAGTAGAAAATTTATTAAGACAGATAAAAATAGACTAAACACCGGAAATGACTACGTGACTGTCTGGAATATTCTATGTATAAGCACTGGTTTAAATTAATACTAATAATTAAAATATTTAAATAGTATATTATAGAAGTGGATGGAATTGTCACACATCATAATAAAAATAAGTAGTATACACCTTTATTAATTATTGTTTCAAAATTGTTTTAAAGGTAGTTAAATTGTAATAGATAATAATTGATTTAAAAATAATAATGAGTTAACATTTAAGTCTATTACGTCATGATTTTAAAACTTTAGAAATTGTTTATAAATCCAAGTAGGGATTGACCAATAAAAAATAGATCTTGGCAGACAACCAAAATCGCGCCAACTAATTGTATAAACGGGGGAGAACAAAAATGTGTTGACTCCAGAGCAGAGAAACCAACTGACAATTTAAAAATCATCCGAAGAGAATCTTAGAATAAAATGTTTTAAAAAAAAGTTTTCATAGTAATGTTTCACTAACTTTACAGTAACCTGCCAGTGGATTCTATCGAAATATAATCGGAGTTTTCAATAGAAAATGGATAGATTCTTAAAACCAAGTTGTAAATTTTATAATATTCCAAATATGTTAATGTTATTCGTTGATATAGTTTATATAGCGTATCACTATGAAAGCTGTTTTCGTGCGTATAAAATCAATGAAAGGACATTGTGCGCAGAGTTAATGAAGATAATGGAAAATAAAAATAAGTATTATTCGTATAAGAATAAATGGACAAAAGGAATTTTAATATTGAAATAGTTTGAATTGCTTTCTTTAAGATGACTTGAGAAAATACTCTAGAAAATAGTTAAAGATCGGAAGTAGTGTATATAAAATAATAATGAATGAAAGTGAAGTTTACCAAGGAAAACACTTGCCTAAAGAAAAAAAAAATATTTTACAGAAGAGAAATATAAAATATTGGATCCATGGAAAATGCAATTGGTACCGTAATTATTAAATAATTGTAGTTTAACTAGAAATAAAGATGCATCAACGCGCCGAGATAATATTCGCCAGAACATTAAAAAGCTTCGTGGGATAACTAAATAAAATGTTTTCTAATAATTTTGGATTAAACACTAAAACTAAAGATCGTCTAAACAGTTTATTAAATGAACTAATTTATTTAAAACTTTAATAAGCAGAAAGGAGAACATTCGGACAAAAGAAGAAATAATAAATATTATGGGACTAACCAAGATTTACCGTCAGAAAAATATGTGATTATGGTTTGAATTATTTTCTTTACTAATCTAAGTTAAACATTAAGTTTTAGATAGCGATAGGGAAAACAAAATACATTAATTCGTAATATAACATTATATGAAATAATATGTTTTGATTTTGAATTTTAAAATAAAATTGTATGTATGTGGAAATTTGTATATTTGCGATGCTCGAAGAGAAAGAAGCCTACTACTAACTCTGATAGGAAGATAAAGATTGTTTTTGGTAACATTTATAATTATTAATGATATATAATGTATGTTTTATTTATTTAGATCAGCTGAGAATCGAATGAATGTAGCGCAAAAGTTTTATTGTTATTATTGTTGTAAAACGCATTTTTGAAAACAACACTCTAAAACACTTTGAGATGTGATTAGATTTTTAAAAATATGCATACGATAATCATTTTATGTGTTATTAATATAGTTCAATATAACCGATGGTTATGTGATATTTTCTGTTAATTTTCCGATTGGGATATTTAAATGTTATTTTAACAAAACGTAGATGTTGAACCTACAGTGTAATAAAGCAAGACAAATTGTTCTTATGGAATAGGGAAATGTTTTTATATTAGCGAATTTTGTTTATTGTTTTAAAAAGTAGTTAGTATTTTATCGATGTTGGATACAGTAAAAATCTCGAGAGATAGTTTGGGTAGTAACTTGGTAGTACGTGGTGATTCGGAAACCACGAGGATGTATTAAAAACTAGGATGCTACAGGGAATGAAATAATAGGTAGTTTTAGATGTTAATCAGTGTAGTTAACAAAGCCCTACGACTGGTACACATGTTGTCTTGGACAGTGGTATTTTATATATTTCTTGTGAGTTGTACTAGATGTTTGGTAAAGCTGAGTAAATAGCTGCCTCATCATGCTTATTGCCAAGGTTATTAGACAATGAATGTCGGACCTATTCACACTGTTCCATACATTTTTGAAATATATTGCGGATAAGTTATCTATCTATCTTCCCGATATCCTATACATCTTTCGCTATCTTTATCTGTATTTCTTGCAACTACATCGTTATATGATAAGTCTATTAAAAGGGAAACAATAGATATTTTAGAATGTATGTCATGCTATTATTGGGAATAAGAATAGTTAAGTATTAACGAAGAGTAGATTATGATTATTGAAAGGAAGATGCAGATATCCTAAGAAGGGAAGGAGTTAGAGAATTATTTTAATTCTTTTTTAAGAAATGAACTATAATTTTATAAAAGTATATCCAAATAGAAATATACAAAAATATTAAATATAATTTCACGTTTTCTTATTGTTAATTATATTTTAAAAAATATAAGCATTGCATATTTAAAAAATACAATAACATTCGATAATTATAGTATATGTGAAACTGTAACAGGTGATAATTAAACCCTTGTTATAGTATTATACATGAGTATAGCTTATGGAATAAACGTATTATAGTTTACGAGCATTGGAGAACAAACGTTAAAAGTAATAATAATATTTGAATAATATGCGGAGTGACTTATATAAAGTTACAAGAAAATGTAATTTTCTTTTAAAAACCATATTGATTGTAAAATTATGATGTTATAAATGATGTTTATCCACATAGATAATTTATAATACAGTAACTTTAATATTAAAAGGTAAAGAATGGTGTTACCCATAAAATAGTTAAAATAAGTGATATGATAAACCTAATGAGAAATAAATAAATAACTTTTAAAAGGCATAATAAGTTTAATTAACGATAAAAGAAATATAAATGTGTATCATTCAGCTATTGTAGTGTAAAGAAAAATGAGGATATCCCTTGTAAATAGATGTAGATGGATTTGTTTGTTTTATTTATTTTATTGATGTTAATAAAATTTTAAAATTTGTTTATTAAAACTTGTGTCTGAGTTTTGTTTTCTCTACATCATTGCATGAATTCACAGGGTATGTTCACAACCATTAAACTAAGTATATGATTGTTTGCACAAAAGATAAATAGAGAAGTATGTTTAATCTTAAATATTTATTGATGTTCTTGTAATTAAATAATTATAAAATTGCATTGTGTTACTGGTCATCAATCCATTATCATAATATTTTGCTAAATTATATGCTATTAGTTGCCACTTGCTTTATTTATCAGATTATCTAAACACTACCACTTATTAATTTATTTTATTACTTAAAGATAAAAAAGGGGATATTAGATTATTAACTAATTTATTACAGTTATAAATTTGCGATGAAAGAAAAGCTGTACTAGTTGGATTAAGCAATGAAGATTGTGATTATTATTGTTTTATTATTAATCTAATTTCAGAGTAGTAGATTATGACATAAAATCCCTTATCATATTTTGCTACCATATGTTATTAACATGCAAATAAATTTAAGAACCTGAGATTATTTCATTTGAGCTAGATGATTACTATTATTGTTATTAGAGATAAAAGATTAATACTTTAATTGTTAAATGAGTCTTAGTGATTAGAAGTTGCGGAAGTCATAAGAATACTATGTAGTTATTATGTGTAATAGTAGTATAAGGGGGAATAGTGTTCTTATGCCATTGAGGTGGTATCCTGTGGGATATTGTCTCAATGTAATCTACCTTGTCACCCGTATTTCCACTTCTAGTCTCATGAATTCCTGAATATTTATTTGAGTTAGTTTAAAACAGAACCTAAGTTAATTTTAAGAAACTTGAGCTAGTAAAGCATTTAATTGAATATTTCATTAATTATTAGAGCTAGAACCCGGTTAGGTGATTTTCACTATATTATATTTATTTTGGGGAAGTGGAGATGCGGGAACAGGGCGGTTAGATTATGGCCCTCAACGTGATTGGCCCGATGTGTAGTGGAGCTACACACGATGACAAGGGCAGAATATATATATATCAATTAGGGAATACAGAATCAGTTAAAGTTAAAAATGGGGTGGGGCTAAGGCAAGGATGCCCTATATCACCTATTTTGTTTGTGTTGTATTTGAGTGAAATGGAAAGAGCAATAGAAAGATTAGGAAGAGGAATAGAGATACCGTTAATAGGTAGTAAGGGAGTATATATTTTGTCAGGTTTTTTTTTTGCAGATGATATATTTTTGTGTGCAGAAAGAAGAGAAGATATGGAAGTTATGTTGAGGACATGTGCAAGGGTTGGTAAAGAGATGGGGATTAAATTTAGTGAAGAAAAATCAAATATAATGATGGTTAATACTGGGGAAAGAGAAGATGTAGAATTTTTATTGGGAGATATTAAGTTAAGTGTGGTGAATAGATATAGTTATTTGGAAATTATTTTAAGTAATCAGAAAAATTATTTGGATGAATGGGAGAAAAAATTGATAAATGAAGCAAAGAAAAGGAAGGGATTGATAAAGAAATTAACAGTGTTTTCATATAATAAATATGATGTAGTTAGAATTATATGGAAAAGAGTTGCAGCAGCAGGATAACATATGGTAATGATGCATTATATGTTAGTAAAGAGGTATTAAATTACTTAGAAAAAGTTCAAAGGGAAGTAGGAAGACATGTATTGGATGCAGATGTATGGACAGCAAGAGAGGCAATTCAAGGAGAAATGGGGTGGTCAAGTTTTCATATGAGAGATGCAAAAAGTAAAATGAAAATGTTTGGTAGATTGCAGTTTAGGGATAATAAAAGAATAGCTAAAATAGTATTTAATTGGGTTATGAGTAAAGGGCAGGTAACAAGATGGGTAAAAAAGGTAATGCGGTATGCAAAAGATTTGGATAAAGAATTTATATCAGTATATTTGTACAAAAGATGGGATGATTGTATTAAGAGAATTGTTGAGTGCTGTAGTAGTAAGGAATGGGATAAAAGAATAGATTTATTAATAAAGAATAGGGAGTTAGAGAGATGGAGAAATAGTATGGAGAGTAAAAAGTGTTTAAATATATATAGAAATAAACAGAATATTAGGTATTAGGTGTGAGTTAATATATGATAATAGTAAGGAAAGTAGTTTATTATTTAAAGCTCGAATGGGATCTTTAGCTACAAGCGAATATACATGTAAATGGAAAAAAATGGGTGATTTATTTTGTAAATTATGTAAGGAAGGAATAGAAAATATTAGACATTTGTTAATTGAATGTAAATACTTGAAAACAGAAAGGGTACATATAATGAAGTTATGGAAGAATAAATATGAAAAAAGTGATTATACAGAAAGTGGATTATTGGTTTTTATGCTGCGTTTAGGAAAAGATAAGGGGGATTTAGATATAAAGGCCATAGAGTTGATAAAGATTATGTTGTGGAAATGGGATGGAGCAGAATATGGGAAAACTTAGACTGGGGAATGGAAAATAAAGTGGCTAATAGGTTTCTCTGGGTATAATTATTGAGAGATTCTTGACTCCGTTTAAGGAGAAGCTACAGTACATCACATCACACGTGATGTACAAAACTTTATATCTTGAAAAGATTTCAACAAGAGATGAAAACCAGATTGATAATTAAATAATTGTAAATATAATTGGTTGTTTGTTTCAATTTTATTTAGATTGATTATTATATTAAGTATATATCTCTAATAACATTGTGGACAAATAATTTTTCATGTAAGAATATTTGACCATTGTATATAATATATTGTCTATTTTTGAAAGTGTTATATCCATTATAGATTATAAAAAATTAAATATAAATTTAATACTTGAACTTCTCAATCCTCAGATTTCATTTTTTTTAAATAATTTTTTTTTTAAAAGTGATGTAAAGAATACAAACTAACTTGATATAATTTATACTGTTGTCTTTGGAATGAAATAAGAAGCCTTAGTGAGTGGCATGCATAGTAAAGTAGGACTTCTCAATCATTTACTACTATCCTAACTTAAAGTGGTGTAATGAATATGAACTAACATGACATAATTTAGACTGTTGTGTTTGGAAAGTTTTGACTATGTTATATGGCCTTTTAAAAAAATAATCTATTTACTTTTTATATAGTTTTACATATATGTGTGTGTATTTACTTTTTATATAGTTATATTTAAATACAAATATATTCGCTATGTCACATGATCACCATTTCTTATGCTTACTCATAACTGTTTTTAAAACTGGCAAAACTCTTCATCCTGATGAAAGCCACAAGCCAGAAACTAATCTGGGAATATTGGATGAGTAGGCACTAGATAGGGATTTTATGCACAAGCCTTCTGGCATCCATTGATATTCGCTGTACATATATTTATGAGTATGCAAGAAATACATAAATGAGAACAAATCTATAATTATAAACATTTAAATTTAAAAATTATAAATGAAAATATATTAATACATAAAAAAAAATTTTTTTTTACAATTTTTTCAAAAAATTCTAAAAAAATGTAAAAATATTAAATAGGGGGAAAAAAGTACTTTATTTATATGTACAAAATAACATTAATTCTTAATCCTCTTATTATAAAGTAAATTGTTCTAACAATTTTTTAAATTTCTATTTATACTCTTACTTTCCTAAATTTTTTTTTATCATATCTATAAAAAGTATTTTTTATTGAACTTATTATAGAAGTGAATAAATAAATATCTTACCGTTACTTATATATATATATATTCATGTGTCAAAGCATCGGCCGGGAAGCGAACCCGGGACAACTGCTTGTAAGGCAACTGTGCTAACCATTCGGCCACCAACGCTTGTCTATCGTTATTTATATTAAAGAATGATTCATACAAATACTCAATATAATGTCAAAGTTATTTTTTTCTGCAATCGCTTCTTTGCTTGATTTATGTTCATTTTAAAACTAATGATCAAAAACTACTCATATTAAAATAACTTATTTTTATAAAAATCACTATCTGAAAAATTCGTATTTCAAGTTGTTGTAAGAAAGTAATTTTTACAACAAATATAGACATGTATATTGTTTGTTTTATTAGAAAATAGATTAATCCTAAAACTTACAATATGTATACAATAGGAAGATGGTATCTATTTAGGTTACAAAGGCAAAAATTGAGCATATAAATAAATGCCATCTGATAACATTCAGCATCATGGCATACTGGTCAGTTGTTTGAAACAAGATGCTGACTGAGACAATAGATAGCTTATAATAATAACTAACTTTCAAGCCACTGATGATAATGAAACCAAGAACTTTGAACATTTGGAATTACTTCAAATCAGTGTTTTTTTCCAGAAAACTGGTTACATTTTCAGATGCATAATCTAATTCTAAATGATAAGATAACTTTTCATCCACACTTAATATGGATATTAAGATATTGGACATCAGCTTCAGAATAAGGCTTATCTTGCAGGATTTGACCTTAAGTTTTCAACATTTTTATTAACTCTTCCCTATTACTTTCAAGATTCTAGCTAGCATAAAAAACAGATTTTGAGAGTGATGACCAAATTAACAACTTTTAATTATTGAACCATGGAAGAAAAACATGGACATGTATGAAAATGAAGATAGAATGAAAGAAGACTGAATTAACAAATTAACAGCATATTCAGTTGCTGTATCCCCAACTTTGACTGAGCAATCAGCAAACAAATATACAATAAACAATAATATAAAGTTGTAATTATAAATTTATTAAATGCACATTGATTATGTAAGTAATATTTACTGAGGCTATAACCTCGATAATATGCATATAAAATGCGATAGTAGGAACCTCTACAGGTGTTTTAACCACAAGCTTACGCTATGGAAGAAAAGAAAATTCTTGCTACTCCTATACATTATATATACAGTTCACTTCACACGATGCACTTCACGACTGTCAGCTTTCTGCAAGGCTTCCCGAACTCTTTGGGGCGGTTCTGCTGCTGCTTGCGAACACCCTGGCTTTTCACTAGAGCGCAGCACCAGCACTTACGTTTCTTTCAGCTATTATCACAATTAAAATCTCTCAGCACTCATTCACTTGTTGAGTTCACAGGAAACCAGAACAATCCACTTTGTTGCTTACTCTATTTATAGTTTGTTATCATAAGCTGGAATTCAGCTTAGCTTTTAATTACACACACACACACAATTAATTACTTATTTCTATATAAGGCAATTTTCCATTTCTACAAATTAATTACTCTCTTATCAAGAAATATTTGTAATCAGCAAATTTCTTAGAATGTATCGATCGCAATGTTATTGCAATTAAAGTAAATTTATTAATTAAATTTAATGCTTATCAGTTAGCAATCTAAATACACCTCTCTAATATATTTTCGACTTTTTCTGGAGTGCACAAACTTATATTAATGTAAATATAAATATTTTAAAAAAATACAATGCAGTAATGCAACGAAATTTATATAATTATACCATATGTGTATATGAAATGAACTTAAAGAATATATTTATCAAATACTATTAATCTAGTAAAATAATAGTTCTATTTTTACTTTTATTATTGTCCATTCATATGGATTAAATTACTCAGCAATAATTTATGAATGCTTTAGAGTTATAATTTAAATGGGTACTGTTGGGTGCGTCATATTGTGCCAGTAGATGGCGCTTCAGTGCCCATCAAGAAGCATGCAATCAATAAATTTCTTTTGAAGAAATCGCTCAAAATATGTAAATTTTAAAAAAGTATGCACACACACACACCTGGAAATGGGTAAAATACATAAACATTGCTGCCCCAAGCGATTAATTGAAATGGCTCAAAAATAAGTAAAATACAAATTAAAAAATCGCTGAAATCGGTAAAATACATAAAATATCCTCCCCCCCTCCCCAAGCGATTAATTGAAATGACTCAAAAATAAGTAAAATACAAATTAAAAAATTTCTCAAAAATAAATAAAATACAAATTTCCCCTTAAAGTATATTAACATGAAAAAAAGAGTTAAAACAAAGGTCAACATAAAAAACTTCATATACAAAATTTTGATCTACCCCACGAAGGTTCAAGGATACCCTTTCCAAAATCTCAAAGCAAAGAGAAAAAAATATACCTATAAAAAAATAAATCTCTTTATATACTAGAAATTGTTTACATTTTAAACTTAGACAAATTAATTTTTTTACTAGTATTATTTACTAAGATGATCCATAGGTCTTGTTCATATATTGAATTTTGAATTAGACAGTACATTAATAGTTTACAATAGCATTCTCTTTTATAGCAGTTTTCTCTAAATCCATGTGTCAATTATATATCAATATTGTTGCAAGTTCATGTAACAAACTTGTTGATATTCCCCAGTCTTGATTAGTAGGTATGTATTAGGCATCAAAGCAGTTTAAGTTTGGGCAGCAATATCCTTGATACAGCAAGCAACAGGCTACAATTTTAGATTCATTTTAGATCTTTACAAATTATCAATTTTATCTAAGCATTAAATGACTGTAAAACAAGAGATTGATATATACATGATGGTTCTTAGCCGATCTCACTGAGAAAGATATATGTTATTGTGGTTTATTATCATTGCAATGGAAATATACTGAAAAATATTTTCCAATCTAGTAGTTTGTTTCCTTACTTCTTTAGAATCAACAGAAAATTTTTTCTTATTTATACAGTTGAGGTTTATTATTAGAACCAACTGATTAGCACTGATGATGTCCTTTTACCTGACTGATTTTGCTACCTGCAGCAAATAATAGATTGCTTAAATTCATATTTGACTGACTTATTTTTGAGATCGGAACCTATAATCTCTTCTCATTAAAAGAACTTCTTTAATATGCTTTTTATAACTTTTCTTGTCATCACCCACCTGCTTACCAAAAAACATCTTTTCTACAATTCAAAATCTAATCTGCTCACCAGCACAGGATATTTTTCAGAAACAGTTCTGATATTTTCGCCTTTGTTTCCGACTCCTTAATTACAACTGGACAAATTGAATTTTTGAAGCAGAAATTTAGGCTGTAAATTATTATTTCCATTGTTAATTTAAGTATATATCTTCGGCAATTATATTTTTTAACACATCAAACTTATTATTATAAGATAAAGCAATGTAAATTTGGAATAACTCGGCCCTTTTAGCTCAGTGATTCCCGCAAATACACAGTATAACATTTATATACTTTGTAATGCTATATTAGAAGTAAAGTTGAAAATTATTTCAATTCCCAACCTTAAATGATTTCGAAAGTCATTTATTTTTTCATATGGAGTTAAAATGCTCCAAATAATAAATGAGCAACAGAAATTATTCATTGCTGTAAATTTGCCTCTAACACACACACACACATATATCAGGAGTCACACATCTTTCAATGTAATAAATGGCTATTTATGTTTATCTATATTGTGTTTCATCCATCCATCTCACACGTGGTCTCTTTCTGGGTCTTTTACAATCTCTTGGAATCCAGTTTAAAATTTCAATTGTCCATCTATTACCATCTCTTCTAGCAATATGTCCAGCCCAACTCCACTTCCGTCTTTTAATTTTTTCAATGAGGTCAGTAATACTTGTTTGTTCTCTTACTTACGTATTGCATTTTCGATAAGAAAGTGTGCAGAGGTGATGTGGAGAAGAGAAGCTAAAGATTGGAGAAGATGGATTGAACTTACAGAGATCTTCATCCTGCAGTGGATTGATAATGGTTGATGATGATAATATTGTGTTTAATGCTTTGTGACTACAATACCATACATCAAAATCTTTTATCCTTTAATTACTTAACTAATCCAAATCACTGCATATTTTGCATTATTTTAAATTTTAAGTTGTATCAGTAGTTTGGCCTGCTTCAGATATATATTTCTAATCACCAGTTCATAACATTTTATCAGAATATTGTATCATATTATAATGCATCCATGACCAGGCTTAATCATTTGTTTTCTAAACTTTTAAATTCCTTTAAGAAATATTATGTTCACTACCTGATTCTTTATAAAGATTTACAATCTCATTCAAAAATGAAATTTCCACACTTTAACCAATGATGATGGATATGTGAACATTAATCTCATAAATATATTTATCCTTTCATTTCACTTGAAAGCTAAATTGTAATTATTATTTCTAAAATAAAGTGTATTATGAACTGGCAAGCAATAGCAAAAACCACTGATGATGATCAAAGAATAGCATGTGGTCATCATGATCTGTTGCCTAATTAGTCTACCTATCCTAAAACAGAGAATTTAAAGACAAACAATTATAATATATTAAATCACTAAATATCACATGATTACCATTCCCTATGCTTACACAAGCTGTTTATAATAGAGGCAAACTCTCCTTACAATAGTGCCACTCAGTGCAAACCTTCTTGAATCCATTGATTGCTCTGGTTTGCACTGGGTGGCACTACAATATGGAGAGTTTTATCTCAATTATAATATATATGATTTTAGAATAAAATATTTCTAAAGAAATGCTGTTACGAAAAAGATATTATTTTAGAATATTTTTCAAACAGTTTTCTATTTTTTTTTACACATTCATACACATCTATAATTTAACTTGCATTTCTTTTTTAATGCTTTGTTTCATTGGAACAATAGTAGATGACATTACTTATCTTCTCGTTTTTTGTAATAAAATTGAATTTATTCTTTTATCCCCATATTGGATTTAATTTGATACAGAGATAAACAATGAAAGTAAATATGAAAATAAATAGTAATAAATGAATGATAATTAAATAACATACATACAAACATAAAGCCATTTATGTAAGTGTATGAGCATGCATTGATTTTGGCAAGATATCTATTCTTATTATCTGTTGATAATGCTCTATGATGTCCATCCATAAATCTTCCTAAAAATTTCTGTCTCTAATCTCTTCAATATCTATTTATATTATTTATTTGTTTCATTACTGCATATCAAAAAGTGATATTACCTGTTGAACATTTTCGAGAATCAGGAAAGTTCGGACAAGCACAAATATGTCCAGAAGGTCGATATAAACAAAGATGTGAACATCCACCATTATTGTTTTCACAAGAATTTGAACCTAGAAAAAAATACATATGAATAATATCAGATACAATAATACATATATGAAAACATAATATGAATATTAAATCTATAATTTTCAATTTATTTATATATATATCAGGGATGAAGCATCAATGTATTGAACAGAATGAGTGCTCCCATAAAAAAATTCACTAAAACTTTCAAAAGCTTTAATTAAAATTCAGTTTAAAAAATTCACTTTCAATTTTTTACCAACGGTTGAATTGTTTTTTATATACGCAAAGAATGAACTTGACTAACACATTCTCATTGATTATAAGAAGTTGAAACAATGCTAAGATCTAATTTACAGTTAAAACTTTTAAGAATGTTAAAAGGATTTGGAAGATAAAAATATATTAATAAAGTATTATCTATATTTAAACTAAAACAGGCAAAACTCACTATATATATTGCCACACACAGAAGCTTGCTGTGTGTGACAATATATATAGTGAGTTTTGCCTGTTTTAACAACAGTTATACACAAGCATAAGAGGAGGTAGTCATGTGATGTTTATTGGCTTAAAACCAATCCTGCCTAATAGGATAGTGGTGGCTATTGTTATTAAAGAACCAAAGACACCAAAATGTAAGGGTACTGAACTGGGTTCAGACCCATATGACTATATATGCCAATGGGCTTGGATTGAAAACATTATGGTGTTTTCAGTTTAAGACTTAGTTTTGTAGTTATATGGAGATAAAAGGTGGTTGCTGGAGGGTTGCATTAGATCCTAAGATTTAGATGCAGTGCTCCCAGATCCAAGGCTTCTCACTGATGAAGGCCATAAGCCAGAAACTAGTCTGGGGATATTGGATGAGGCACTAGATGGGGATTTTATGCACAAGCTTTCTGGCATCTATTGATTACTCTAGCTTGCTGTGTGTGGCAATATATATAGTGAGTTTTGCCTGTTTTAACAATAGTTATACACAAGCACAAGAGGAGGTAGTCATACGCTGTTTATTGGCTTATATTTAAACTAATCACAATCTGATTAGAATGAGCAATTCAAATTCATTATTTTTTTTGTATAGAATTACTGTTGACTTTCAATTTTTTTTTTACCAACAGTTGAATTGTTTTTATATATGCAAAGAATGAACTTGACTAACACATTCTCATTGATTATAATAAGTTCAAACAATGCTAAGATCTAATTTACAGCTAAAACTTTTAAGAATGTTACAAGGATTTGGAAGATAAAAATTTTTTTTAAAGCAAAACGAAAAGGTTCAGTATATTGCAATTTATGGACCAAAATAATATTTAATTGAGTTACAAGTAAAGGACAGGCAACAAAATGGATGAAAAAAGGTAGTATGGTATGCAGAAGATTTGGATAAAGATTTTATGTCAGTATATCTTATACAAAAGTGGGATGATTGTGTTAGGAGGATTATTGAGTGTTATAGTGGCAAAGAATGGATTAGAAGAATAGATATATTAGTAAAAAATAGGGAGTTGGAGAGATGAAGAACAAGTATGGAGAGTAAAAAGAGTCTAAATATACATAGAAGTAAACAGAATATTGGGTGTGAGTTAATTTATGATAATAGCAATGAAAGTAGTCTACTGTTTAAAACTCGAACATGATCATTAGCAACAAGGGAATATACATATAAATAAAGAAGTGTGAGTGATTTAATCTGCAAGTTATGTAAAGAAGGCATGGAAAATATTAGGCACACTGCTAATTGAATGTAAATACTTACAAACAGAAAGGAAACACCTAATGAAGTCATGGGAAAATAAAGATAAAGTAAGTAATTGTACAGAAAAAGGGTTCTTGGTCTTTGGGCTGGGTTTGGAAAAAGGGGGATCTAGATATAAAGGCTATGGAGTGGACAAAGATGATGTTGTAAAAATGGGATGGAGCAGGTTAGAGAAGAATAGGAAAAAAAACTTAGTGTGGGGAATAAAAGTAGAAAGTAAGTTGATTAACAAGTTTCTCTAAGCATACTGGCCAAAAGATTTCTGACTTTGATAAAGGAGTAGCCACATCACATCACTGTTTTAACAGCTTGCATAAATATAGGAAATAGTGATCTTGTGAAATTTGATTAAGTGTATAAATATCTTTTTGCAACATAGAATAAACAAATCCTTTATCTATTGCCTGCAAAAAAATATTTTATTAAAAATGATCTTAAGAACTGTATATAATGTGACACTGCCTTATTGCTAGAAAGTGTTAATAGTTTTCATTTTTATCAACAAAATTCACTTATGCTTGATAATATATGTTTTGTTAATTTACAATTCACAATTAAAACTTTGCTAATGGAGAATTGTTTGCATCAATTATTAAACAACAGGGAAATAAATAAATTCTCATAAACTATTCATTCATCTAATAAAATAAAGATTTACATATGAAGAATTCAAAATGAAAATTTAACTTAATTCAAACAAAATTTCGAAGATGATCTTTAACCTTTTACAATAAATAAATGTACATATATATATATCAAATTGTACCCAAGGTATTACTTAAACAATAAGTATAATAAAGCTCAAAACTAAATGAGTTTATAAGTAACCATTGGAAACTAGTTGCCTTGACAACAGTTTGAAATTGTTGATTATTATCTATATTGGCATTGCCTAAGTGTTGATTGGTTTCTAATGATTATATATATAATAAAGTAAAGTAAAGAAGAAACAAATGAATATCTATAAATGAATAAATTTAATTACAGTGGGCACTTTTTCTACATTAGCACAGTGTGGGTTTGTAATGAGGATGAAAAAGAAATTCCAAATTTTTAAACAATCCTAAAACCACAGATATTGTATTAATAATGTTCTGCTTGTATGCATAATACTGATTTCCCCTTCATTTGCATTTGTAATTCAAATTTGCATATATTTATTTGTATGTTAGTGAAGTGATTTCTTTCCTCTTTAAAACCTAAAGCTGAGTGCAGTTTCAGTGCAGTTCAACAAAATGGAGAGCTATAATTAAGGTTTAAAGTGAGCTTTACCAAAAGTACATTCAGCTTTAGGTTATAAGAAAAAAGAAACCACCTTATTATGCTATTATGCATATAAATGTACACTAATTTGAATATATAAAATATAATAAATACAGGATTATTTTTCAACCTTATATTTCCTCTCCAGTCTAGATCAATGAACACAATATCATGCTTTATTGAATGAATAAGTAAATTGTAATTAAATTTATATATACCTATAGATAGATAGGTAGACAGATAAATGGATAGGTAGGTAGATATATAATTAAATAGATAGGTAGCAACTAAAATGGAGATGCTCTTGTTTTATCATGTATATATAAGATGAACAATAAAACAGCCTTTAAAAAACCCATTGCAGGATAAAGCCTTTCTGACAGTCTCCCATAGAGGAACAGCAAAGAAAGTAATAACCAATTTGTCAATTGTCATGTTTTCAAATAAAACGCTGTTGATAAAAGTTTCAACACTCCAATTTTCCTAGATTCTTCAGTGAATGCAAAATGACCATTGGCATTAGCTGCCCTGGATGTTTGAAAAAGTTACTAGATTTGTTAATTCTTATATACCTCCATGCAGCTAATGTAAATGGTTGCATTCACTGAAGAATCTAGGAAAGTCAGAATGTTGAAACGTTTATCAATAGTATTTGATTCATCTGATTCATCGACCAAGGCTGGGGGTTACATATAAAGTTAAATATCTGGCAATTGATAAATTGGTTATTTTCTTTCTTCTCCATTGATCCTCTATGAGGGACTGTTATAAAGGCTTTGTCCTGCAATGATAAAACAAGACAGTTCTATTTTAGTGTTACTCCATCCATCTGTCCATCCATCCCTCCCTCCCTCCCTCCCTATCTACCTACCTACCTACCTATCTATCTATCTACCCACCCACCCACCCATCTATCTATCTATCTATCTATCTATCTATCTATCTATCTATCTATCTATCTATCTATCTATCCATCCATCCATCCACCCACCCACCCACCCACCCACCCACCCACCCACCCACCTACCTACCTACCTACCTACCTACCTACCTATCTATCTATCTATCTATCTATCTATCTATCTATCTATCTATCTATCCATCCATCTATCTATCTATCTATCTATCTATCTATCTATCTATCTATCTATCTATCTATCTATCTATCTATCTATCTATCTATCTATCTATCTATCTATCTATCTATCTATCTATCTATCTATCTATCTATCTATCTATCTGTCTGTCTGTCTACCTATCTGTCTGTCTGTCTGTCTATCTATCTAGATAAATTAGTTTATTGATTGCATCTTGTAAATGTAAAGCATGATATTGATTGCTTATATTGGCATTAAAATAATTATTAAACATGTGAATACATAAATATTTTATGTGAAATAACTATTTATTAGCATTTAAATAAAATTCCAATATATAATTAACGTCTAAAAAACAATAAGTAAAATATTTAGAGCTTTTTATTAAAAAATTTCAAATACCAATTTATTTGTAAATTAAATTTTGTTAAAGACGCTTTTTTTTTTAGAGTGGTATAAAAAATTTTATTTTTGTTTCATATACATTTAGTAAGAAGAAATTCAAGTAAAAGTAATACAGCACCCAAAGTGACTGAATCAAGCTGCCATCCGTAAACCTTTAGCTCATAAATCCATTAGCACTACTGCACTCGACAAGACAAGAAAAATGAGTAAAAATTCTGATAAAAATAAAAAATATGAAAGTAATATTGTAAAACGAAAAAGTTCAGTAGAAAAAAGAAAGACAATCCACCAAAATCAAGGATAGGATAAAAATCTATTAAATATTCAAATAAAGAAACTAAAAAAAATCAAAACATTTATTTTCCTAATGAAGATTTAATTACTGATCTACAAAAAGAAAACCATTCTCATCAAGTTCATAAAGTAGTAAAGTCAGAATAAATCCTGGGTATGAAATGATACCAGGCAACATGTATAACTTGATCTGCCCATTAGATACTGCAAAATTATATTCAAGAAATTATCAAAGTTAATGAGGTAGATTAACTGTCCTGAATAGTTTTATGCTTATTAAATGATGACTCCAGTAAATGGCTATTATATTCTTCTAAGAATGCAAGAATTTATCTAGAAACAAAAAAGTTCTATTTAAATTAATGATCATAATTTACCATAAAATGAAAATTTGTAAAAAAAATTTCATTTTGTAAAAACTTCGACCAAATTGGAGGAAAAATTGCAAGAAATGAATGTTATGTTGTTTTCAATATAACAATCAACCCTTAAGCTATCAACAATCTCAAACTGTAGTCAAGACAATCTTCTTTACATTCCTTGGTCAAGTTGCAATGTTTAGTGTCTATATAAACATATCAGTTGATAGATAAATGTGGTAACACTTTTATTGTTTAAGGAGGTTGCCTTGACTACAGGTTGAGATTGTTGATAGCTTAAGGGTTGACTGTTATCATCTACATTTATAAATCTATTAAAACCTTGAGTAATTAGATTTATTGTCAATATAAAATAATAAATCACTTCATTTAGACATTTATTTGCAGCCATGTTGAAACAAATTTAAGAATAAGTAAAGAAATTGCATAAAAATAAAGGCAATAACTGACATTATTTATAATAAATGTAATAAAACCAATAGAAGCACTGACAATGGATGAAATGCATAATTTATCCCAATATAGATAATGATAAAGAATCCACCTCATTGTTAAAATGTGGTTGCCTTGACAACAGTTTGGTTTCTAATGGTTACTTATAAACCCATTTTATCTTGAGCATTATTACATTCATTTTTATTAAATATTACATTCTAAGATAAAAGCTAAACATTTTGTCACTCCTGGAATGTTTAACAATCAGTTTTTCAAATTTAGATTGGCCAATAAAGGAGTAAAAGAATAAGTATGAAAATACCTGTCCTCAGCAAAAACAACAGAACACATCAATTGCACATAGCAACTAACCAACACAATTACTAAAACTGAAAAAAATAAATAAATAGTATAATCAGCAGAAAAATGATAATAATAAAGACAGACAGCTAAAAGAATATTTTAAAATTTTCAATAATTACCCAAGAAGTAACAATGCGTTTTATGGGAATAACAAGACATTATTTACAGAAAATAATGAAACAAGAAGGTACTCTTAATAAAAATAATTGTTAAATTCGATTTTAGAATGATTAAATATGTAAGACAAGTCAAACGTTGGTGGCCTAGTGGTTAGCATAGCTGCCTTCCGAGCAGCTGGCTCAGGTTCGCTTCCCGGTCAACGCTTTGACATATATAGATAATATGTAAGACAAAACACACGCACACAAGATCCTTGTTTAAAATGAAAAGTATAAAATGGCATTGTTAATTTAATTAAAAAGAATATTATTCAATCCTTGTTTGTGCAGTAGTCAGATACAAAAAGTATTACTTAAAATAATATACGGTACGAAATTACTAATGGAAGAAAACAAAAATATTGAAATTGATAAATATTTTCTGATTTTACAACTGATATATTCATTAAGTACAGGTTTGGATTTAAATAAAGAAAATAATAAAAAAAGCTTTTAGTTTTTTTTTTTTTTTTTAATAGGTCAAAGTGTTGATCGGGAAGCGAACCCGGGCCTGTAGTTTGGAAGGCAGCTATGCTAATCACTAGGCCATCAACGCTTGACAAAAAGCTCTTACTTTTAAACATGAATTCAAAACTTGTAACGGACAAGCTTGCAATAATGGTCCTACTATATCCTTGGCAAAAACAAAAAAGAGGGAGTACAAATTCGAATTTTGATAAAAAAATCTAAAGGTTTTCTTAGGGGTATGTTTAGCACATGGTTCAAACTTGTTTCTAGGTAACTGTGACCTCAACCATGTCAATGAGAATAACATTTTTCTAAATAGTTCCAAAAGGGAACATATAACTCTCATAAAACTTAAGGATAAATATTGGGAATAATGAATAAAGACAGTTAAAAGAATTATATATAATGTAAATAAAATTTAATAAATTAATATTGTACACCCATAAAAAAAGACAAACTATTTAAATATAACCTTCATGCATTTTTGATAATTAGCACCACTGAAAAAGATAACCATGACACTGATAAGAATTTCTCAGTCCAGAACATGCATTAAGATGGCATTGAATATTTTTAATGTTTTCTCTGAATATAGAATATCAATATTGGCTTTAATTTATTAAATTTCAGTGAAAGAGTTATCACAGTTATTTATAAATAAAGATTCAAATGAGCTAAATAAAGTAAGTAAAAACTAAAAGATCCACAAAAACAAAGGAAAGCATCACATCTGACTAAAATTAAAATGAATTTTAAATTTGTGCTCTCTGAAATTAGATGTCATTAATGAAGTGATTGGCAAGATCTGTTTCAAGAATTTAAAATGTTTTTATAAGATTTTAGAAAAAATCTATCCTATATATTATAACAGGGCTGGGTTCAAACCCTGTTCTAAGGCATAGGACGATACCAGCAAGCATATATATATATACTCAATCAAAAGTAATATTAAGTTAAATTATTTTTTTCATTGTTGTTTTGTATGCATGTGTGTATATATTTTAAACGGGTAAATAAAAATAGATTGAAACATAAGAGGGACGGGGGGGGGGGTTATATGGTTTGTACTCTTGTATTTTGTTTAAAGGCGCATGTATTTATATTGCTGCATGGGTGAATAAATGTAATAGATTCATAAAAATAAGAAAATTTACAGAGCCAAGCTTTAATTCCAAGATGGACGACTAAGGAAAGAATTTACAAAAAAGAAAATAAGTTAATTGCAAAGAAAGAATTAGAAAAGTTATAGATTGCTATCTTAAGGAATAAAGCTATTTTAATTGAAAGGAAATTGTTTCCAAGATGGGCGAAAGGCACAAATTCCAAAAGATATGTTAATTGAAAATAAGGAATTCAAAAATGGGTAGATCGCTATCTCGAGACAAAGCCGTTTTAATTAGAAAAGAAAATGTTATAAATAAAAATAAAAATGTTATAAATAAAAGAAAATGTTATAAATAAAAGACAATGAATGTGGATCTCAAGGTATAATTGAAATTCCTGAACATACAGAAAAAAAAAGAAAAGTTATTGAAAGGTTTTCTATTGGCAAACCATGTGGTTTCCATTAAAAAGAAGAGAGGGAACAATAGCATTTTTAATTAGAGTTTGAAAGCTAAACTTTGAAGGGGATTCTAGAACTGTTACTGCCACGAACAGGATCGAAGAAAAATTAGTTAAAAAAAAAAAAAATCTTGGTCAACCATGAACAGGCTGGAGTAAAGGACAAGAACGGACCGGGCTCTGCCATCCATCCTGTGGAGGTACTACGGTTGCTGTCCATGTAGGAGCAAAGCCATTCCTAAATTACAGAGAGAACAACATTCACCAAACGCCATTGATTGTGCCTTATGGAATCCATGGAGGACTATAGAAAGAAAGAAATCACTTATTCACTACATCGCAGCACGAAGCCAGAGAACATTACCGTTCATCTACACCCGGGTGAGATAAAGCAAGGTAACTCAAATATTTTCATAAATACCAGTCACCTCTTGAATAAGAATATTTCAGTAAAATAATAATGCATAAGGGCTAAAAGAAAATAAAGAGATATCTGAAATAACGCTCTATATAACTATGTGAATGAATAGACCGGATAATGACTGATTGCATTTACTTTATACGCTATGATATATATGTTTTTTATTACATTTATGAACTTATGCGGGTGTGTATCATTCAAGTATTCGAGCACAAACCAATACCCAATTGCGGGATTCTATTTTGTTTTATTATTTTTTTATTAATAAATATTAAGTTAGTGTTTTAAGTATAATTGTGTGTGTGTTCAATGTTAATTTCTTTAAAAGCCTAGATTACATAGTACAAGTAGATAGTAGTATTAGGAATAAAAGTAAGAAAGTAAAATGAATTGTTTATGCGTTCCGTGCGCACTTGATCTGTCCTCCCACCTCTTTCCCACGGTCAACGACCACTACCCCTGAGTGAGCTAGCCAGAGGTATAAGCTCTATCTATTAGAAAGTGATACTCGTTCTCTCCCAGCATAATTCTTATTTACTTGTAAATAGGATTGGTGCTTGGAGTCAAATTGACGTCCATAAATATGCTGGGCGAGTGATAAGAGTACAGTGCAGAACTAACTATATATGTATGTTCGCATCATAATTTCCTTAAAAACAACTAAAAAGAAGAAACTTAGATTTTAAATATGTAATAAACGTATACCACCTATATACGTGTTACACACAGGTAGCAAACTGTTACAATATATATATAATTTTAAATTCAAATAATCAAACAAATATAATAATATAAATTCAAACTTTTAATTTATATAGGGGTGCTTTCAATTATCTAAGTAGTTTTCATCAAATAAGGTTAAAACTTTTAAAATCAAACATATAAGGTATGTTCAAAGATAATCACCTATTTTTAGCCTTCCCATAATTCATTAATTCTGACATTTACTGCAGGTCAATTTATTAAACCTTTTTTATATTTATTTATTAACATTGTATTGAAAGAAATAATGACAACCCAATCAAGTGTTGGTGGCCTAGTGGTTAGAATAGCTGCCTTCCAAGCAGCTGGCCCGGGTTCGCTTCTCATGACATGGAAAAAAAAATAAAGGAGGCAATGTTAATAAATATAAAAAATGCTTAATAAATCGACAGGCAGCAAATATCAGAATTAATGTATTACTGGAAAGCTGAAAACAGAAGGTGATTGAATATCTTTGAACATACCTTATACGTTTGATTTTAAAAGTTTTAATCTTAGTTGACAAAGACTACTTAGACAGTTGAAAGTGCCTACTTAGACAGTTAAAGTGCTCCTACATGAATTAAAAGTTTAAATTTATATTAATGTATTTGTTTGATTATTTGAATATAAAATTATATATAAAATATCAATTAAAATTATTACATAATATATAGGGGTAATTCTAGAGACTTTGAATGCTTTCTCTTGTGGCATTTATCAATAAAAGCTTGCTAGAATTATTGGCACACTCCCTATATTTCATATATATATATATATATTGACAGTCATATTTATCCATCTGCCTGTTCCACGTATTTGATCCCTACACCTATCCATATGCCAGGTTTAAACCCTCTCAGAGTACCCAGTTAAATAACATTAAATTACAATGTATGCAAAGTCATGTATATATATATGCGAATGGTAAGTCTGTAATTTAATAGTATATGTATATATTACAGATATGTATCCATTTTATAAATATTTCTAGTTTAAGAAATATTTTAGTTTAAATTATTTAGCCAATTTTATTGTTGTATTATTGAAATCGCATATATGTATATTTCCGTTGTTATTCTACATGTATGGTTATAAAATTAGTTTTCTACTAATTATCAAAGTAACTTTTTCAAAATAACATTTGATTTTTGTAAATAATTTTTGAAGTAGGTCATGCAATAGTCCTAAAATAGCGTGAACTTGATTTTGTAAATATAAAATGTTAATAACAAAATTCACAGAAAAACAAAATCTAAATTAGTTGTCATAATTAAAAATATTTTTCTAAAATAAATAAATGGGTTTTTCTACTAGTTTTAGCAATTAAAGATATTTTGCTAAAATAAATAAATGCGAACAAGCTTGTAAAATTAAACAGGTGGCCAGAGTTTGAAAAGTATAAATACTTAAAGTTTTGTCACCAAGGATCGACCAGATATATATAATAAGTGAACTGTAACCAGAATCTACGTTCATTTCACCTCCAAAATGTCGGAGTAAGTTCAGTGACCCCTCACCTCTCGGCCCTAGCTGGGAAATGGAAAGACTTTGGTCCGATAAAATATAATGCTGTACACCAGCAAAGCAGCCTGCGGAAAAATCTCCATTAACTTTAAATCATCATAAAAAGTGTCAACTTATTATCCTCTCAAGTGCTCCAGAACTGCAATGAAAACAATGGACTGGTAAATTGATAAATTTTCTCTCAGAGCTCTGTTTATAAACTGTGACTTTCAATTCTTTCTTTTAAAAGTTAGCTATTTATTAAATCTGCCTCTACAAATACTTTTCCTAAAATCTGCAAAGAAGACTGTTAAATGCTAATGTTTAAATCTTGTCTGATTGTAAAACTTGAATTCTCTTTTAAAATGTAAAACTCTAATAATCTATTTTAAATGTATAATTTTCTGCTGTCTTTTATGCCTATTTATAATCTATTCCATTTATTCTATGATTTTATCATTTTAATATTATATGTGTTTAGTATGCCAAAATAACTTGAAACTGCAAGTATTTATAAATATAATTTTAGCTTATCAATCTGCAAAGATAATTTCAAATCTTTGCTATAATAAATATTAAATAATTGAATTATTATTTTTCTTTCTCACTCGCTGTTTTGAGATCATATTATTTTACTGATTAATTTTTGGGTATTAATATTATTCTCAAAGCATATTTTAATGTTTTATTCGTAATTACCCTGCAAATATACTTTGTCCTCCTTAGATTTATATATGTTGAGATACAGGTGATAATATTAAACTAGGTTACTAATTAATTTAGTCCCTAAATAGTATATTTGAAATACTAAATTTGAGAACTGGATTGTATAGATATGCAAATAGACGCTATCTAATTTTAAGGCACGCTAATATAATTTTACGTATTTGCGTTATATATGTATAAGTTGCGGATGTGTCCTTACAAAATATGCAATGTACAATTATCTGCTTGCTGCATGATTATTGATGAGTTGCTGGCGGATGTCACACTTATCCACTTAGTTCGGGTAAAAGCACACACTTTTAGAACTAGGGCACAAGGACCTAGATTATTCATAATTAATGCTTATCTGACTCCCTGAACTACTGATGTTCCTATTCATAGCAAGTTGATCGATTTCAGGGTAACCGAGTAATTGAGACTGAAGCCTGTGAACAATGATCCATTCGCACCTTTGAGCTTTATTATTTTAATATGTGCCATAGAGTATATAGGTAAACCTATTATAAACCAGTATTCTCTCCTTTTATATTAAATGCTTATCAAGCATCAGTGTATACCCTAATCTAGGTTAACATGCTAACCTGCATATCTCAGCCTAATTATATGCTCGACTTACCTTTGTATAGATAGATGCCATAGGAGCACTATTAAGTTAGTTATATAACTTTGGCTATTAAGTTCCATATGATCTAGCAGACTACATAAGAGCTAGAAATTTGGAATATTAATATAGGCATAAACTCCCATACCGCACTACACTTTATTAAACTTATAATGAGACAATATGTAACATTAATCTATATGACACCTGCGAGCATAGTGTCTCATGTTCTTATTATATAATCCTATATATCTTGGTTTTGGTATCTTTTGTTATTGTTTTATTAAATTAATATTTAAAATATAACTTGTTTTCATATCTTTATTGCCCATGAGTTTATTTTATCCAACTCTAGATTTAATTGCATGTACATCATTATATCTATATGTAGATCATTCTATTAAATTTCATAATCAATCATTGATATCTTAATTAATCACCTAGTCATATGTGTGTATATCTGACCAAATCAGTGTTAAATTAGTTAATTTACGAGTCTTTTGTTTTATGCTGAGTGATTGCCGGACCGTTGTTAAATTAAATGTCTGTGTAAGTTGAGAAGTGTCATTCATAGGGTATTAGATCATTGAGCAGAGGTGAAAGGATTGAAGGTTGGTCGGATTCTGGAACCCAGCATATGAATTCGATCAGCTTTAGTGTATTTTGCCTGTATTCTAGATTTTGTTGCGTGGAGGGACAATTCTTACCGTTACAATATATATAATAAGTGAAACAGCAATATAACCAAATGATGCAGTTTGATAAAAATCCTAGATGTAAATTTCTTCTGATTACCCATACAAAAAAGAATAAACTGCTGTTAAAAATCTCTGAAAAAGTATTAATAATTATAATGTTGAAAATTTTGGTACACAATATCTCAAGATAATGTAATATGGAAAATAACTATATGCAAAAATGCATACAAGATATGCTTAACTTGCTCTGGCTCAATTAAATATATGTTAAAGAAAAAAAGTTGCATTTTATGAAATAATTAATGCAGACTCGTTTAATGTGAGGAAAATATAATTTAATTTTGTAAGTAATTTTATAGTTTTTGTTAAAATATATAAATGTAATTTATAAAGTTGTTTTTTAAATTTCTTTAAATTAAGTGTTGTTCTAGAGACTTCTTTATATAGTAAGTAATGCATTAAATTGTGGTTGAAAGTTTAAAAAAGCTAAAGATATTTGAATCTTTCAGCATTTTTTTTTATGTCTTTGAAAAAAAATAATTTGAAAGCATTGATAACTGACTTTTTATTATTGCATTCTTTTAATATTTCTTTTCTTTGGCAATAAATAATCTGATTTCAGAAGTAGAACTTAGAAATACACACCTATCTTAAAAAGTTTTACAAAAAATCATAAGTGACAGTTTTAGCTAATGCGTCAATAATAGGGGAGAATTTTAAATTCTACATATATGTTATATTTATATATTGGACTATTTCCATCATCAAATATGGAAGAACATATATTGGTGAGATCAGTTGTCCCATTAAAAAGCACTTTCAAGAACTCAAACTGCTGATTAGAAGAGAAAAAAGATATGTGTCTAAGAATGTATGTACCAATAAACATATGTTCAATTGGGAAAACACAAAAATATTGGAGAGAGAAGAAAAGGTACAAAGAAGAAAATTTAAAGAAGCTGCTCGCATGACAATGGCAAACAATACCAAAAGTCAACCTAGTGTGACTATACACAATGTATGGAAACCACTAATCAACTTTGCTCTTATGAAGAAAAAGTGGAGAAAAAAGGAAGAACCTCATAGCATTACCTTAAAATTCAATACTCAAGAATCTAAGAGTCCAGGTTTGATTCGTATGCTAGTACTGCAACTGGTCCGGCCAGCAACAACTGAAGAAGAGGGGGACATAATATCTCTCAAAGCATTGTGCATATACTAACCTGTTTGATGTGCTATTACTAACAGTTGAATGTATTTGGAATATTTAAATAAAGTTAATTTTTCTCAAGACATTCAATACTCATATTAGATGATGGAAATAGTCCAATATGTAAATACAACTGAACACCATTATCACAAACCTTCAGGAAAACAGTCTATATATGTGTGTTTAGTATCATTCTTTTCTAATTTTATCCAACTTTAATGTAATACTGTTGGAATTTCAAAAACATCCTATATATATATAAATGGTTGGGAAGGAATTTCAAAAACATCCTATATATATATAAATGGTTGGGAAGAAATGTTAAAACTTTTCCCCATAAACTCTGTTGAAATGATGTGAGTGAGTGGAACCAGTGCTGGAGGCTTAGGTGCCAAAGGTGACAGGAAACTGTGGCACCTAGATAAAATCAAAATAAATTGCTTTTGAAATATATAGAATAACTTTCCAATATAATACAAAAATTTTACAACAATGAAAAAAAAAATTGCAAAGATTATGCTGATGGAATGTATTCCAAGGATTATGAATGTGATTCTATATATGATATTTTATTGACAAAACTTTCCATACAGTAGTGCCACTCAGTGCAAGCCAGGGTAATCAATGGATGTCATAAAGCTTGTGTATAAAATCCCTATCTAGTACCTACTCATCCAATATCTCCAGACTACTTTCTAGCTTGTGGCTTTCATCAGTGAGGAGTCTTAGATCTGAGAGCACTGCACCTAGATATTGGATGACTAGGCACTAGATAGGGAATTTTATGCATGAACCTTCTGACATCTATTGATTACTCTGGCTTGCACTGAGTGGCACTACTGTATGAATAGTTTTGCCTGTTTTAATAACTGTTATAAGCAAGCATAAGAAATGGTGATCATGTGATGTGATATTTTGTTGACCACAGTTAAATCAAGGCATAGTCTTAAACAAAGACAAAGTTTAAAAAATTGATACAAGATGATATTTTGGATTTCCTATGCAATATTCTAGCAATGAAGACAAAAAGAAACATCCAAAGTGATGTATGGACATAGACATTATATGAAAATAAAATGACTTGTAACTTGAAATGTCAATATTTCTTTGTATACTATGATAATTGTCTTAATAATGATTAAATATTATGCATAAAATTTATGATTCTTTAACAGATTTATGCACAACTTTATAATTTTATTAAAAATTCCTGTTTCAACTGCTTCAGCAGGAAGAATTTTTTCTAAGTCAAAATTAATTAAAAACTAGCTGTGGAATTGGTTCCATAAGACATTTATCTAACTAAGCCTTCAAATCATCTTTATCTAGGATTACCCCCAACCCCAGACCAGTTTTAAGCTATAGCTCTCTTCAGTGAGGAGCTAGGACACCAGATTCATAGACTGAGTTCAAATTATATAAAAATCTAATTTTGTAAAAACAAAAACAAAGAAAAAAATAAAATAAAATAACTTCCAATTTATTCATTTTGTGTGTTTTTACTCTCAATTATATAAAAAAAAAAAATTATATTTCAATATTTTATTGAAATTAAGTTTTTTTAGAAGGAATACGTTGGTTCAGATTATACTTCTCGAATGTTTTCATTATATTCATTATCTCAGTCTACAAGAGTATAACTTTTGTAATATCTTAATGATGATTTACCATCTTTTTACATAAATATATCAATGTTATTAATAAATATTTTCTAGGCAAGAGATTGTTACATTATTATTAACCTGAATATGCGATATTTAAATACATGTATATGATCTATATTAAACTTAATATAATTATAAGAGACTTGAACTCAGACTGTCAAGCTCCCCACAACTATCCACTCCATCTTATACAACTGAGACACCTGACCACATATACGTGGAAAAGATAAATGATTTCCAATATATATATTTCATACTGAACCAGCACTCATCAGTTGGCCCAAATCACCATCTATCACACATATATACAGTCAGTGCTCAGTTTATATTAAGATAGCAAATCTCCAAACTTTAATGGACAAGCATTAATCTTCTCCCCTCTCCAACTTTCAGCCATCCATATCATTGAAAATCCAAGGATGGAATACTCAAAGCCCTTGTTGATGCCAATATTATTGTAATACCCAAGTCACTCTGACCCCTCACATATAGGACCTAAATATGTCTATTTAAATACAGAAAAGAGGGATGGGCAGAATACTGAGCACTGACTGTATATATGTGTGAGAGATGATCTAGATCAACTGATGAGTGCTGGTTCAGCGCGTAATACGTATATTGGAGATTATTTATCTTTTCCACATGTATGTGGTGGGTGTATCAGTTGTATAAGATGGAATGGATAGTTGTAAGGAGCTTGAAAATCTGAGTTCAAGTCTCATAATTATATTAACCTGAATATAAAAATTAAATTCAGTTAAAGTCAATATATTAAATAAATAACCACATTACTTTTAACTCCACATCTTTTTCATTGCCTATTCATAGTATTCAACATGTAAGTTTTAAAAACTTCCTTAAAAATTATATCACTTTAAAAAAATAAATAAAGATATTAGAAAATGGCAAATGACCCTCATGATGAATTTTGCTGAATTAGCTTATACGTCATTATGCTGTCTTAAATATCATCATTCATTATTTATATATCAATCACATTTTGTTACAATTTAATGTACAGGAATTCAACTCTTATAATAACCTTTATGATAATGTATTAGCTTTTTAAATAAATATGTCAATATTATTCATAATTATTCATTAGATAGAGATCGTTATTAGCCTGAATATTGACTTTTATAAATTGTTTTTACAATGAAAATATACTAAAAGCTGTATTCAAACCCCCCCCCCCGAGCTATGCAAACTCTTGAGAGAGCAATATTTATGTGCATATATCTATGAAGAGAAATTTTCCACAATTTACTCTTAAAATAAAATTATAACGGGATAAATACGTAATTTTATTTCAAATGGAAAGACAAATTTACATAATTTAATGGCATACAATATCTGAAGGATGATAATTTATATATAGCTGATTAAAATTACTACTACCAATGTTTATAAATTATATCTGCTATTGGAAAAAAAATATTCTTGACCAAATCAGTATCCTCCCCCTCTATAAATCTTTACAATTAAATTATTAAAACACCATATGATCATCATTTTTTATGTTTATGCAAATTGTTAAAATAGTAGCAATTTTCTCCATATAGTAGTGCCACCCAGTGTAAGCCACAGTAATCAATAGATGCTTGACGAGTTGTGCATCAAAATCCTCATTTGGTGGAGGGTTGCCATAGATCCAAAGATCTAGGTGCAGTGCTCTCAAATCCAAGGCTCATCAGTGATGAAAGCCACAAAGCTAGAAACTAATCTGGTTATAGGATGAGTAGGCAGTACATAGGGAATTTATGCACAAACCTTCCTGCATCTCTTGATTATGAAGGCTTGCACTTGGTGACACTGCTGGATGTAAGAGTCAAATGGATAATAAAAGAATAGCGAAAATAGTATTTAATTGGGCTATGAATAAAGGGCAGGCAACAAGATAGGTGCAAAAGGTAATGCGATATGCAGAAGATTTGGATAAAGAATTTATGTCAGTATATTTATACACAATTATGTTAGGAGAATTGTTGAGTAATATAGTGTTAAGGAATGAAATAAAAGAATAGATGCATTAATAAAGAATAGGGAGTTGGAGAGCTAGTATGGAGAGTAAAAACAGTTTAAATATTTATAGAAATAAACAGAATATTGGGTGTGATTTAATTTATGATAATAGCAAGGAAAGTAGTTTACTGTTTAAGGTTCAGATGGGATCTTTAGCAACAAGGGAATATACACATAAATGGAAAAATGTGGGTGATCTAGTTGGCAAGTTGTGTAAGGAAGGCATAGAAAATATTAGGCATCTGTTAATTGAATGCAAATGTCTGAAAGCAGAAGGTACAAATAATAAAGTTGTGGAAGAATAAATATGAACAAAGTGATTATACAGAAAGTAGCTGGGTTTGGGAAAAGATAGGCAGGTTTTATATATAAAGGTCACAGAGTTGACAAAGATAGTGTTGTGGAAATGGGATGGAGCAGGATAGAGAAGGATATGGGAAAACTTTGGGTGGGGAATGAAAAGGGAAGTCAAAGTGGCTAACATGTTTCTCTGGATATAGTTGCTGAGAGATTCCTGGGCAGGTTTTATATATAAAGGTCACGGAGTTGACAAAGATAGTGTTGTGGAAATGGGATGGAGCAGGATAGAGAAGGATATGGGAAAACTTTGGGTGGGGAATGAAAAGGGAAGTCAAAGTGGCTAACATGTTTCTCTGGGTATAGTTGCTGAGAGATTCCTGACTTTGTATAAGGAGAAGTCACAGTGCATCACATCACATCACTGTTTTCAAATCTCTATAATATTAAACAGAAGTTTTCAAATATAAATATTTATTTAATATTATACATCAGTAAAAAAAGATTGGAATTAAATTAATATCATGTAGTATATAGTTTATAAAAAAAGTTATAGTGACTTTTAATGAATTTAGATTTTACCTATTTTATAACGATATCTAATCTAAAACAGGCAAAACTCGCTCCATATAGTAGTGCCACTCAGTGCCAACCAGAGTAATCAATGGATGCCAGAAGGCTTGTGCATAAAAGGAGCTTTGGAACTGAGAGCATTGCACCTAGATCTTAGGATCTAATGCAACCTTCACTGATGAAGGCCACAAGCCAGAAATTAGTCTGGAGATATTGGATGAGTAGGCACTAGCTAGGGATTTTATGCACAAGCCTTCTGCCATCCATTGATTACTCTGGTTGGCACTGAGTGGCACTACTACATGGAGAGAGTTTTGCCTGTTTTAATAACACTAATGTGCTAGCATAAGAAATAGTGATCATGTGATATCTAATCTAATGAATAATTCTTAATAAAATTGATATTTTATCTAAAATTTTAGACAGCAATCATCATTAAGATTGTACAATTGCTGTATACTCATAGACTAAATCATGTCAAGTATGGATACTAAATAAAAATGTGTAATTGTTTATCACTTATTAGTAGCATTAGCAGCTAAATATTTTTCCACATAATAATGCTACTCAGTGAAAATTCTACTAATCAACAGATGCTAGAACGTTGTGCATACCAATCCCTATCCAGAGCTTTCTCACCCAATATCCTCAGACTAAAAGCTTTAGTTTAAGACTTCATTGGTGAGGAACATTGGATCTAGGAGCAGTGCACTTGTAATTCTTGATCCAATACACCTTTCCAACATCCACATTTTACTTATGGGTTAACCATAGTGCTATCAGACCAAACTGAAAACATAATAAACTTTTCAATCCAAGCTAATTTTCTTGTATGGTCATATAGATCTGAATACAGTTCAACAATTATATATTTAGTGTCGTTAGTTTTTCAGTAACCACAATTACCTCTATCATTTGGCTAGGACTGGTATTAAATCACTAAATAATCACATGATCACAATTTCTTTATGCTTAACAAGCTTCTCCACACAATAGTGCACCTAATCAATAGATATTAGAAGGTTGTGCATTTTACTCCCTATCTTTCCAATTCAATATCCTCAGACTAATTTGAGCTTATGTCTTTCACCAGTGAGTAGCCTTGTTGGATCTTGAATCCAATACACCTTCCACCACCCAATTTTTATGTTTTTGGTTAATTATAAAGCTACCAGTCCCGAGTAAAAACATAGTAATATTTTTAATCCAAGCATAAACTACAAACTAAACTGAGGATATTGAATAAGGATTAAAATGTAACAACTTTCTAGCATGTATTGATTTCTAGAATATACACCAGGTGGCACTATTGCATGGAGTAAAATATGCTACTGTTTTAACAGTTTGTGTGTGCATAAAGAACTGTTAATGATCATGTGATGCTTTAGTGGTTTAATACCAATCCTAGCTAAAAGGTGGAGATAAAAATGGTTATTGAAAAACCAAAAAATATAGATGCTGAAATGGATTCGGGTCTGTATGACTATATTGGCAAATTAGCTTGGATTGCAAACATTGTGTTTTCAGTTTGGCTGACAACTTTATAATTAATCAAAAAAGTAAAAGTGGGTTGCTGGAAAAGTGAACTAGAAAACCTCCGGTATATTGTTCCAGATCTAAGGCTCCCCCTAAGACAAACTAGAAATTAGTCTGAAGACATTTGATGGGTAGGCACTGGGTAGAAATTAAAATGTAAAAACTTCTAGCATCTATTGATTACTAGAGCTTATGCTAGATGGCACTATTGTGTGGAATTTTTTTTTGGCTACTTTATGAGATTAAATAAGTTGTGATCACATGATATTTTAGTGGCTTTATTGCTTATTGTATAAGTCAAATAATTAACTGATATTAATATTTCTTATCATAGGGGGGGGGGGAGTATAATTTTATGAAAGAACTGTGCTTACTAAAATACATACTTAATTATCATGGGTGAAATGTATACAATTAAATAATAACATTAGCTTGGATTCAAAACTTTACTTTTATTTTTGTTAATTTCTATCTTTAGCTTGGTAATAAAAAGAGTTAAAGTTGTCTGCCAAATGTATAACTGCATTGTTTTCAATTTTGATTCCAAGTTCTCAGCAAAAGCCAGAATACAGTATGGCGAAGCAGATTGAAATACAATACCATTTAGTAATCACTGATTACTAAAGCTTACTATAGATGGCAGTAGAAACAAAGGCTATTTTTGTTTATTAGAGATTGTGCAAACAAAAGAATCAAGTAAAGTAATGGAGTATGATGGGTAAATATTAACTGATGATAAAAATATTTGAGAGGGTAGAATGACAAGACCAATGAACAATAGTGATTCAGCAAAAATGCACTGGAATAATTTACCATTTTCTGATGTCTTTATTTATTTTTATGTGAATATACATAAGTTTTCAATATATTTACCAAAATATAATACAAACCACACTTTTTTTTCCAAATAAAATATCAAAAATAAGACAGTGCCACAAAAGACTACTTTCAGCAGTCACGCAAAAGGTATAATTTGTATAATTATTTCATTTTTTTTATTATTATTAAAATAAATTAAAATTTATTAGATACAATTGCACGTGTTTATCTATGCATAGCTATATTCTTTTTACACTGTTGCAAAGCATTCACTCTGTAGGGCTTGCTGTGGTCCGAGACTGGGATCATTGCCCCCACTCCTCCAGGAGGATGACCCTAGCCCAGGTTTCATGAGAAAGCCAGTCTGGAGCCAGCAATCTATCTCTGTTCCTGAGCCACTTGAGTAATTTGATATAGATGTTGCAGCCACCATGATTAGCATTTTCAAATATACACTTGCATCTGGATAGCCAGATTGCAAAGGTTAGAATAATGGCGATTCTGATTTTCGAGAATATGCCACTCTTTATAGCCTTATGAATGACTAAAACTTCTCTAATGTCGAGCGACACGTTTTCGTTAATAAAGGATCTGATTGCCTTGAGAAAAAAGCAGAAATACAGGAGGTGATGAATTGTCTCATCTGCTGTGGCACATAGTTGGCATTGAGGGTTGATCTTGCTAAACCCTCATATTTAACTCCAAAGATGTATAGTGGTGTACTTTGAAAAGGGGGAGGGGAACGTACTTTATTTAAAGAATTTATTATTTAAAGAATTTATCTATCGCAACCAGTTTTAAATGATTTTAAAATTAGCAAAAAGATTATAGACAAAGTTTAATTTTAAATAATATTTAAAAATACGTTAAAACATAATGAACACAGGGCATTGAGATACCTTAAACAGAGTTTACTAAGAGGAACTACTACTATATTATAATTAAATTATAAAATATCATAGGCTAATTAAATATAACTCAACATTAACGTGTATGCACTGGTATGACAACGATGACTAATACAGTTAAAATATTTGTAATAACCATGAGCTAATTAAAAATTTATAACTTACATTTTCCTCAATTTTTTTTGGCACACAAATAATTCCAAATAAAATATTTTTTATTTCAGTAAAATACTAAAAGTAACAATAAGACTACTGTGTAGAATCATAAAACATATAAAGACTAGTTTAGCACAAGAGAATTCCACAACATGAGTTAATGATGATCTTCAATTCTCTCAAGATTTAATTCACTATACGGTTTTTTTAATTTTTCTCATTTATTATAAATTTATTCATCTTATATTTCATGATATTCTTTCCCCCAGTTTTCTTTCATCACATTTCAATTATTTATCACATCTAAAGACACAAGTAAAAAATATATGACTCCCACTTTAAATTATATAATATATCATCATCATCAACTATTATCAATCCACTGCAGGATGAAGATCTCTTAAAGTTCAATTCATCTTCTCCGATCTCTATCCTCTCTTCTCCACATCACCCCTGCATACTTTCTTCTTTCACCCATCTCACATGTGGTCTCTTTCTGGATCTTTTACAATATCTTGCAATCCCATTTAAGATTTCAATTGACCATCTATTATCATTTCTTCTAGCAATATGTCCATCCAAACTCCACTTCAGTCTTTTAATTCTTTCAACAGTGTCAGTAACACCTATTTGCTCTCTTACCCATCCTATTGCGTTTTTGATCTTTTCTTGTTACTTCTAACATGCATCTCCCCATACTTCTTTGAGTGGTCTGAAGTCTCTGTATTGCTCTTTTATTATGTGTCAATGTCTCAGATCCATAAGTAAGAACTGGTAAAACACATTCAAAACTTCCTTTTCAAACACACACACATATATATTGAAGCAATATTTATATATGCTTCATGTCTGTAATTTAAAAATTAGAAGTTTATTTTAAAAGTAAAGAATTTCAACAATTTTAATAAATAAAAATTATATATACATGTAAGGCGGTATGATTAATTGTAAGTTTTTTTTTTTTTTCATGTGTCAAAGCATTGGCCGGGAAGCGACCTGCAAACCTGGGACAATTGCTTGTAGGCAGCTGTTCTGTCCACTCAACCACCAATACTTAATTAAAGTTTATTTTAAAAGTAATGATATTTTATAATTATGAAGTGGAAATGATATTATCTGAGAAAAAGTAATTAAAATTCTTATAAACAGTCAAGCGTTGTTAGCCGAGAGGTCAGTGCAGCTGCCTTGCAAGCAAGCAGTTGGTTGCAGACGGTTGTTGTGGGTTCACCTCCCGGCTGATGCTATGACATATGGAAAAAAAATTCTTATAAACAGATGGATTAATTAAGGAGATAAGTATTTGATGTTATTTAGTCTGGTAATTCTTTTTTAAAAATAAAATTTTGTAAATGTTGTGATTGGATAAATAAGCCATGGACCAAAATGAAGTTGAAGAGTTACCTCCCACTAATAGATCACTGAATCAAAGTGACAGATGATGGATCCAATTTTGCTGATAAACCGACTCCATGAACTATAAATAGGGGTTATAAATCGTGAGAATTATATATACTTTGATTGCTGCACTATTATTGATTACTGATGAATCATTTTTGCAGCTAATTAGTTTTTGATTATATCTTCTATATAATTATTGTTCTTGGTGTTGAAAAATACAATGGAAGAGTAGAGAAGCCACAACCTGCTTGTCTCTTTCCAGCTGGCAGAGTGAAGGCCAAAGATCCATAGAGATGTATGAAAAGGGATCTTCAGCTAATGTTGAAACAGCACTGTGTCCATTAGAGGCTGAAACTTCAAGTATCTAGTGCTTTGGAAAGAAACCAACTGTCAATCAACAATTAAACTATCACACAATGCTGCCTGTTGAATTAAGAACAGAATGATTAAAGCCTACTATGCCATAGCTATGATTGAATAAATGAAATTCTCTAAAAGTGTGCCAATGTCTGAAATCTGAGCTCGAACACATATAAGGCTTTAACCTTAATACTATGAGCCTTTAGTGCTTAATTTAACCACGAGAGGGACCTCTACAAATCTTAAGACAAGATTACGACTTTATAAAGATAAGAGTGGCTTTATATTTGCCTATATAATTAGAAAGTAGGCTGAAGATAAGATGGCCGCTCTTATCTTTATAAAGTCGTAATCTTGTGTTAAGATTTGTAGAGGTCCCTCTCATGGTAAAATTAAGCACTCAAGATGCATAGTATTAAGGTTAAAGCCTTATATGTAATTATGTGCTGACCAAGTGCTTAAGAAGAATTAATGTTTACAACTTTAAATTGATTCAAAATATTTCTAATTATAAGATGTAAATATTAACTCACAGTGAATTGAAAGATTTCGCGAATGTTGATTTCTAAATGAGGTAATGGACTTAATTAATGAAGAACATACTAGTTTCAACTCTCAAATCAAAATTCTTTAGATTTGCCTATATAATTAGAAAGTAAGTTGAAGATAAGACAACTGCTCTTATCTTTATAAAGTCATAATCTTATGCTAAGATTTGTAGAGATCCCTCTCGTAGTAAAATTAAACACTCAAGACGCATAGTATTAAGGTTAAAGTCTTATAAATAAATATTATTGATTTTGTAACTCTGTTTATAAACTAATATGACAAAACTTTTGCTTTGGTATTTTATTTCATTATCCCACAATTTGGTCAGTGTATTCATAAAAGAATACATTTTTATACAAAGCAATTAGTTTTTTTTTTGTACTGCAATCCTTGGCCATGCTTATAAAGACTTAGTATTTTAAAACCAGTCATTTCCACTACCTGCAAATATAAAACAAACTGCATAGGCAGAATAGATTAATATTGTTTTTATTATTTTTTAATATTTTACAGTTTCAAGCAAACTACCTTCCAGTTTTGGGGAAGGATAATTTGGTTGTATTCATATAAGTAAACTTCTGTAACTTTATTTCAGGCTTTTTGTTTATATATGAGATACATTAATATGTGTTTTATTTATTCATAAATCACTGTGACACTATTGCGACTGCCAATCACTTGCAGTCATTATCTTACTTAGAACAGTGGTATGCAGTAGATAGACATTATACCATATATCATCTGCTTTGGTTTTGTACATATCTTGGATGATAACATTAGTGACTATTGATCATTCTTATGTTTTAGTACTTTTACAATGAAAATTCTTATTAGACAGCATTTTCCTAACTCATATGTATTTATTTATCTATAAATAATGTAATGCAGATGTTGCTTCTTACATTTGTACATATAGCATTTAGTTAATTACCCATATTACTGAAGTATTTATAGTAGTCCGGTTCTTTAAATAGTTAATGAATTTGGCATATTCGCAAACTATAGATTTATTAAATAGTCAACAAAAAAATAGTCATATATCACATGACCCAATTTTTTTTAAGTTTGTAAAATATAAACAAAAAGATTTGCTAATTGCTCAACAAGCTTTGTGATAAATGCTTAGCCAGAGAAAACATTTGAAATATCTCTATCAGAAAACCACACCCAAACCTGTGGCCAATGGTTTCATGCTTTGGCACTTCTCAGAGAGGTGCTGGGATAGTTTCAGACACTAGATCTAAAAATACCAACCCAAAGCCAAAATTTATCTAAGAGTTAACTATTGAGTAGAAAATCTGAAATTTTCAGACACTTAAATGTCTTCAAACCTAGCTATCTAACTCAGCATGAAACCATTTCTCAGGGGTTTGGGTGAGGTTTTCTGATAGAGATATTTCAAATGCTTTCTCTGGCTAAGCATTTATGACAAAGCTTGTTGAGCAATTAGCAAAGCTCTTTGTTTGTAGGTTTATTAAATTTTAAAACTGTAATAATAAGTAGTTGTGACTGTTAATCTATGCACCAAGTTTATATCTGTTCAGAAACAGTTAAGAATGAATTACACTTTAATCTGTGCATACTTAATTATTGAATCCATAAATAACTAATTGTACTAACTTGTTTATAAATTGACAGAACAGTCAATTTATGCTATCCCGAGTGTTGTAAAAACGTGCATACCTAATAAATAGCGTCTCATTATTTTTAGCAATTATCATTATTTTGCAATTAATAATTTAATTAGAATATGAGAGAGAGTCACATGTGTCTAGTTGATCTTAGCAGGCTATAAAAAGAAAAATGTAGAACATACATGCAGATTGCCCTCAGATGATTTTCATGTGGATTGTACATTTTGTCAGTTACAATATAGAAACAATAAAAATATAAATGAACAATAAATAAATGGATTTTTATTTTATTTTCAACAATGTAATCCATTAATATAATCCTCTCAACATATTAAGCACAATCACATTACATATAATTAACACTGCAAGTAAAACTCTATACGTATTGCAAGCATAAAAAATGGTGATCATGTGATGTTTATTGGCTTAAACACTGTAAGTAAATATTAAAAATAAATTAATGAATTCTCATCTGACTGTATATACATGCATCATTTTTCTAACACTGTCAATGCTTTCTTTAGTCTCAAAATATGCGTAACAATACAATATACACTGCTATTTTATAATATATCTATTTTTCAAACTGTTGCCATTTCATATCTCTATCCTTGAAAGAAATCATAATTTGGATATAAATCTCTTTTTTTTTTAATGTTATTAAAAAATAATATTTTCTTCGTCTTATTTAATTATTACCCAAGAACTGAGAAATAAGTAATTTCTTAATTGTTTACCTTAGAAATGACTATTTTCAACACAAACTATTTCTCATTTTGCTGTAAAGCTTTTTTCCAGATTGCAGCTTTTGACTTTCTTCTTAAATAAATGCTTTATATTTTTAGAGATGGCGCTGCAGATAATTTGGAGAGAGATTCAATCACAATCACTTTTTACTGGCATATATATATATATATATAAACAAAATTTAATGACAGTATATCAAAAGAAAGTAATCCTGTTTCTTTTCATTAGTTAATTTATTTTTCTATATTTTGGAGAGGGAAAAATAGATGAAATGATTTAAAGATATATATCCACATGATTTCTGAGTAGGGCATTAAAATAATATCTGTAAATATAAAATCCATGTGAATGTATGTTTGTCTGTAATGCTGTCACATGCCAAATTCACAACCCATTATGTTTGTCAATAACACTGTCAAATTCACAATTGAAAAATCAAATAAATTTGTTTTTATAAATAAATGACTACACCTAACTAAACTGTAATTTATATTATGATCATTTTATGCAAAAGACATAATTCCACCCTTTATATTTAATAATCTGTAATTTTTATTATGAAACATATTTTATGTAAAGGAAGTTATTCTGCCATTAATAAGCCATAATACAAAAATGATGGCCTGAAAGGCTATTTGTTTGTTAAAACAACCAGTTAAAAAAGTGATTACAAAAAGTTTTGTTAAAACAACCAATTAAAAAAAACCATGGCCTTTCCATAGGCTGAGTATATCTGATATGTTGTATAAAACCAAAAAATACTAATATGAATTTATAGAGCATTCTAGTACTAACTCCTTAAACTAACCTGTCTGCTTTTCTTGAGACACCATTTTTATTTCCATTAAATTCTCCATATTATGCTGTATAGTAATCCGATTCTTTCCAGTAGTTTTATCAACTCGTTCAATTGTTTGAGTTTGCCAATCTGTCCAGTATAAATATTGCCCATACTGAAATACAAAAAAGTATATATCAAATATTGCCTTTGAAATAATAAAAAACAATAATAACAATATTAAATACAATTCTTAGATATATAAATACTCTTTTCCCACATAGATAAATATTCATCACAATTTGACAATATTCTAATCACGATAGTATTGTTTATAAAATCAAATGCCTTTTATAATTTCTAAATACATAAATGCAATACAAAATCATCCCATACTATTGATCCTTCTTATAATTTCTTTTAATACTTTAAAATTGTCAACTACCACACAACCATTTTTGAATTCAGTTTTGGTTGACTTGAGTCCAAAGTTCTGTACAATGATCATATTAATATTAGTATATAAATAAAATATAACTGTTAAATGATTGATAAATCTTTAATTCCTTGAGCTTCTCTTCTCCATATCACCCTGACACACTTCCATATTTCATCCATCCGTCTCACATGGTCTTTTTGTAGGTTCTCACAATCTTTTAAAATCCAGTTTATGATTTCAATTATCCATATCTTATTGTCTCTTCTAGCAATATATCCAGCCCAACACCATTTCAATCTATACATATATGTATAATAAGTATAATAATTCTCAAGGCTAATGGGTTTATGAGTAATCATTAAAACCATTCAGCACACAGACAATCCCAATATCAATAACAATCTCAATCTGTTGTCATGGCAACCTCATCTTAACAATAAATATGTTTTTTTTCTAAGTTTACAAACTTAGACAATCCCAATATCAATAACAACCAACAATCTCAATCTGTTGTCAAGGCAACCTCCTTTTAACAAGATATTTCATCTTTATGGTTAAAAGGTGGTTGCCTTGACAAAAGGTTGAGATTGTTAATTGTTATTGATATTAGGATTGTCTAAGTCAGTGGTTCCCAACCTTTTTGCACTTAAGAGCACATTCTATAATACTCGCCAGGTGGCGGGCACCATTTATTTTTTCAATGTAAATTTATAGTTGGATATTGTTAATAATACACATAATGTACAAAAAAATATTTATTTCAAAAGTAAAATTTTAACATTTGATTACAAAATAATACAATAATTTATAAGAAATTTTAAAAATTAAATTTATTTGTATCAGATAAATAATTTTTTATCGTGTTCGGATGGTTTGCAGGCGCCATGGTGCCTGTGGGCATAGGGTTGGGAACCCCTGGTCTAAGTGTTGACTGGTTTTAATGATTACATATACATATATAAAAAAATATTTTTAGTTGTATTTTTAATAATATCCATGTTTTCCTTATTTAAAAAGAAAAATGTTCATTCTTTGTATTTTAATATTTTTTTTGATTAATAATTTACAGATTATAACTTAAAAATAAATAAAAAAAAACTCATGTATTTTATTATATACATATAATAAATGCAAATATGTAGTGTTAAATTCTCTTTCATATTCAGCATATACTGATATCTCTTGGATATAGGTTATCTAAAGTGTAATTTTTTTGACCAAGGTTACCATGGAGATGATGAAATATTTAATATAGATCAATACTTATTTTAAATGAACAATGTCTGGGGTCATAAAAATGTGAAAAGCCCTTTCTTATAACTTTGTCTGGATTTTAGAATTATCAAAATTTAAAAAGCCAGAATAATTTACAAATCATTATACCAATTATAATTTCTGTGAATCATATAAATTCAATTCACATGCTTATGTATTTAGATTTTTAGACACCTAAATGTCACCTCATTATTGTCATGACAATGTCCATATAACTCACTATTGGTTGTTCTTCTTCCATCTGCAACCATATTTAGCATTATATGCTTTTCTAAGATTCAAAACAGTGGATATAATATGATCAAGTATTTGATTATTTTATGATATACAAAAAACAATCGTGTACAAAAAGCAATCATATACAAAAAACACTATTTAAAATAATATATGTTAGAAAATTACTATGTTTGTCTGTAATTTTTATAGCTAGGTACATCTGGTACCTAGGCTAGGTACAGCATTTTATTATTCCAGATTTCCAAAAGCAGCTGACAGTTTTGACTGTCTGACAGTCTTCTTCAGCAACTTGAAGAGCACATTTAAAAACAATTTCTATATCCAACATTCATATTCATAAAGTCACAGCAAATACATAGATAGAATAATACCAATCTTAATTTTTAATGCTACGATACTCAGTGCACTTTTTATGCAGTTTATCAGTGACATCATTTGATTGCTGTTATATGAACTAACAATACCTAACATACTTTATACAATGCAAATACATTTTATTATTCTATACTTCCAAAAACAGCTGACAGTTTTGACTGTCCTACAGATTTCTCCAGACAAGTAACATACACAATATATATATGTTGGAAAGAAGATTTTAATGGGTTGCATATATAAAAGACATACTTTGCAGGTTCATGCTTTAAAACCATCTTTCTACCTTTTATCACTCAGTGGATGACTTGTGTGATCAAGTCGAAACATCGGTATATCAATATTTAAATTTTTTAATATGGATGAACCTGAAAATATATCTCTTTTATATATATATATGCATTCTAACATAGCAAATTAAACATGGCAAACAAAATTTAAAAAAGGAAAACTTTTGATAAATGTTATATATTTACAACACTTTTTAAAACAACTGCAATTTCTTTTGCTACAGTTTTGGCTTTGTCAAATTTAGCCATAATTCTATCTTCTCATTCTATTCTTTAATTCTATTATTTTGTAACCTCAGGTTTCATCCACTTTGGCAATAAGTGTAAGTCATTCACAAATGTAAATTGTAGATACTTTATTATTAATTTTAAAATCATAAGTGTTTTCATCCAATATAAATTCCAAATTCAAAATATCCAATATATTATATATTATTAATTTTATGAACTCATCTAATTTTCTTCAAAGAGAAACCTATTTCAAAGACATCTGAAAAATATACTTTGCCCCCATGATGACTTTGAGGAAAGCAACCATTTCAGATAGATCAAACACTAATTGTACCTCAAATACCTATAAGCATTTGCTCTTGTATATCTTTTTAAAAAAAATCACATTAAAAACTGCAAGCAGTATTCTCATAAAGGATAAAGCTATTAATAATTTTACCTGCGTTAAGCCAAAAGGATGAGGAATTTGTTCCACAAGCTGAACCCTATTCCTTCCATGTAAATCTGATGTTTCAATCCGATCCAGTTGTGCATCTACCCAGTATATTCTTCTACTCTCATAATCTATTGTTAATCCATTTGGCCAACCCAAATCTTTTTCAATTATTGTTTTACGGCTACTTCCATCTAAAAAACTTCTTTCTATTTTTGGTTCTTTACCCCAGTCAGTCCAAAATAGATATCTGTTAAAAATATGTAAATATTATATACAACATAATATTTAAAACAAGTAATAGAATAATAAAATCTATAATATTATATACTAAAGTTTCTGGGAAATCATCATACACATGATAACTAAATATCGATAGTAACCTAATACAATCTAATAGTAGCAGAAGTAGTAATAGTAGTAGTAACAAGAACAATAATAGTAATAATAATAATGATGATGATGATAATGATGAAGATTAAAATTTATCATTATCATCATCTTTATTGTGAAAAATAATGTATAAAGCATCATCGCTAAGAGAAACCATCCATAAAACAAATATGGTGCTTAGAATCCCAAGAGATAGTGATAAAGCTTTGCAATGATTATAAAAACTAATAAAGGTGTTCACATATGGAACATGCTGTTCTATTATTCTGTTCATTTACTATTTAAAGATGCTGTCTTTAATTTCTAAAAAAATATTTATTTTGTTTAACACTTTACATTGTATTTTATCCTCAGCCATATCTTCCCAAAGAAAATAATCAACTCTTTAGAATGACTTTGAGATAATCTTTACAACCTAAATATGGTCTGCTGTTTCCACTAAAAATATGCTCAGATTATTGATTTGTTTCTCATATCAAATTCGATGAAGATGATATTTTGCAATAGACACATCCATCAAGTTGAAGAACATTGAATGGTATTATGATTTTGCCATTGAATTTTTAGAATTTTATAAAGCATGCTTAACTGAAATTTCAAAAATACTTTTTTATATTATATGGACAGGGTGTCCAGTCCCACTAAAATATAATAAATTAAGTAAAATAATACCACTATGCACTGCTAAATTAATAGTGGTAGTTATTTCATTATAATAAAATACTTATATTTAAAAAGTTCCCAAGATACTTAAATTGGTTTATATTCTCAAGTTGATAACTATCTAAGTTAAAAGTTACTGAAGGTATTTCTTATACCAGTGGTTGATAAAATTCTTGAGATTTTAGAACATTATTTTCCTAAATCAAAATCTTTCTTTATATGTTGCTTTCAAAAGATTAAATACATTCTACAAATTGTCATTTTGAATTGGAAAGAATACCACAATCATCAGGATACTATAAACCTAGAATCCAAGAAGGTGAAGTTCTTGTCTTACTTTTGATTCAAACTAAAAATTCCATAATCATAATCTATATTGCATCTTGATCTCTGATCCATTAAACCACTTGTAAACACTTCCAACGACCACTGATGTACAAATCAAAAGTACAGATGGAACAAGTACACATCCTTATTTAAAACCAATTTTCATTTTGAATGCCACAGACATGCCATTTTTTCTAATGATACTTTCTCTCATTCCAAAATAATATACCATATTTATATATGAATGCCTTCTTTATAAACAGCAATTATAAATTTAATCTTTCTAAGTTTTCTAATTAACAAATATACATAAGCTGAAAGTATAAAATATTGGACTTCTTACAATATTTTTATTCATAAACATTAGCTAAAATATATAATTTACAATAAATATAAAGAAAATCAACAATATTGTTGGTGCATAACATAACTAACTCTCTGTGTACATCTTAACTTTACATTTATGATAACAATCATTAGACATAGGAAAATTTTAAATCGTGAGCACCTAATGATAAATATGATGATACTGAAATCACTACCGAGGTATTAAGATAGTGATGTAAGAATATTTTTAAAAATAAAATATTTTTTAACAACTGATTTCATATTTCTGTATATATTATAGTTAGGATGACCAGACATACTGGATTATGTGGAATAGTTTTGGATTTTAGTATAGTATCCTGTTTCAGCATATGCCCTGAAAAACATCATGGATTCTGAAAATAATTTTAGATTTTGTAAATAGTTAACATGAATTTATGATGCATGCACAGAACTATTTTAATTTGCAGAAAATTAAGTTCATCACTAGTATTTGTGCAATAATGTTACAAGTTAGATGTTTCTAATAATATAACCAAATAATTTCAGTATTAAATCACTAAACATGATATGACCACCATTCTTTATCCTTACACAAGCTGTTTATGAGTAGGCACTAGATAAGGATTTTATGCACAAACTTTCTTGCATCCATTGATTACTCTGGCTTGCACTTACTGGTAGTACTGTATGGAGATTTTAGTCTCTGTGTAATTTCGGTATATATTTGTATTTATAATTTCACTATTAGAGAAGGTCTGACAGCTGTAAAAACAAACCTTCCTTAACTTTTTCATTGTGGATGATAACAGTATGCAGTTTACTTTTATTCTCTTCTGTTTCAAGAACATCAACTGCTGTTATTAATTATTTTGGGTATAACAATTCTTTATTTAGACTGCAGTATTTAAAGTCTTTTTCCATTTTCGTAATGTGAAGGTTTCATATTCCGTGCTAAATGCTGCAATCTTATTTTAATTAAACAGCAAAAGAACCAAGCCCAATAATTTTATAATTTATTATTGTAATTACATGTTTTCATTTATTTCTATTACAATAATTTAAAATAATATGCTGACTAAGAATTGCCTGGTTTATTGTTTGAAATAGAACACATTGTGGGTAAATCATCAAATTTGAATTGACCGGAGAAAAGTTTGGATGTCCTAATCATAGAGGATTTTTCTTTTACTCTTTTATTTTTAATTGTGTTATCATGTTTGCATTTAAAAGAAGAAACTTTAATTTCATTAAGAATTTATATATATGTGTGTGTAATGCGTGATTAAAAAGTAAAATCTTTATGACAGTAATGCATCTATGTTGATTATACAAAAATATGCTAAAGAGTAAATTATGCATATTGAGATTAATTAAGCATATCAGGCAAATTATACAGACCAATAAAACTTGTGAATTAGCCATGCGTGCGTACAGTAACAATCAAACTGTTTAGTGCACATTGAAAAGCCATACAGAAAGATATGGTAGATTAGAGACTGCAAAAAGATTTTCCAATTGTAAATGCTTTCGAGTTTGAACTTTGAACAATCAATAAGTAAGCTAATTTTATACCAAAGATATATATATATATAATTTAGTTATACATAAAGAAAGAATTAATAAACTTTTGCTGTTAAGTTTTCTTTTGGTGTTAAGCGTTTATTTCTAGATAGCTATACGGCTGGTAAATGTCAATATAGTCTCTGTATATTCCAATATGTAAACATTGAAATACATTTTTTTTCCAAATAATAAATCTAAATAAAATTACAGCTTTGATATAACTAAGCAGTAAGCAATTAAAAGAGACATTGCAAATAAGAACCATCTGATCTAGTAATAATATTATTTACCTGACCCACATTAACCCAAAAGTGAAACTGCTTTTATCTTAAAATACTTTAGCTGATCTATGACTAGTGAGTCAAACATGGAATTAATGCACCTAATTTTTTTCAGAGATATTTCTTTTAAATTCAAAAAAAAAAAAAAAAAAGGATTCAAAGTTATATGTTTATTTCCAAGTTTTATTTTTGATGACTTATTAAAGTGATTCATTAGAATAGTAAAAGCAAATAAAATAAGATAGATCAAAAGAAGGTTATTTTTACAAAAGAATGAATTTATAGCGTTCACTACAAATTTGTTTTATTTATAACTTTATGTATTAAATATAATAAATGAATTATTTTTTCAAGTAGCTCTAACATTTGTCCATTTAAAGTTGCTGGGTCAAACGTATATTGAGTTACGAGTTAATAAATTATGATGTAAATAATTTTATAAAAAGAGTTAGTTTTGATCTTTGGTTTATAATGTAATAAAAAATTGACAGTTGCCAATTATCTGCAATAGATGTCGCTTCAATCTACTTTAGAAGTTAAAAAAGAAGCCACAGAGCATCACATCACATCAAATTTATTTTTTGTTTTACGTTTTCATAAATTTTGATATAGGGTATATGAGCACAGACTTTCAGATGATCCATCACTCTACACTCTATCTAATAACACTGATACACTCAAGCACATATATGCTGAAAAGATAAATAATCACCAATATACGTATTTCATGCTAAACCAGCAATCATCAGTTGGTCCAGATTATCATCTCCCACACATATATACTATAAGTGCTTAGATAGAGTGGAGAGTGATGGATCATCTGAAAGTCTGTGCTCATATACCCTATATTACATATATAGACACAGGTATATAATAAGCCTGTGTTTCAGTTATAACTTTTGATATAAAAGGTATAAATTTAATCAGTCATCTGTTAATTAAATATAAAAAAAGCAAACTCATCCTCTAATATTAATTATAAATCTACATGATCAGTTGATTCTGATCTCACTCATTTACAGGGGTGGGGTGCAAAAGTAGGTATATGTATAGTTTTTATTATAAAAAAAACAACAACAATAAATTTAATTTAATAATTTTATTAAGTCACAATAAGAATGCAAAACAATAAAAGACAAAGTATTAACAAAAATATATATATAATAAATAATAAAGAACTCGGTATAACTCTTACAACTGTATATCTATTTCTGCATCCCCTCTCCCTCTGTACATATAATAGAAATGCCATATGGAAGGAAGATCTTATTAAAATAATTTTAATGGTTTAGATTGTTGTGATTTTATTTAAAAAATACTCCAGTATTATGCAATCTTCATTAAATATATTTAAAATCATCACTATCAAACATTATCAATCCACTGCAAAATGAAGGTTTCTCCAAGTTCAAATCATCTCCGATCTTTAGCTTCTCTTCTCCACATCATTCCTGCACACTTTCTTATTTCATCCATCCATCTCACATGTGGTCTCGTTCTGGGTCTTTTACAATCTCTTGGAATCCAGTTTAAGATTTCAATTGTCTATCTATTATCATCTCTTCTAGCAATATGTCCATCCCAACTACAGTCTTTTAATTTTTTCAATAAGATCAATAACACCTATTTATTCTCTTACCCACATATTGCATTTTTGATCTTTTCTTGTTAGTCCTAACATGCATCTCTCCATACTTCTTTGAGTGGTCTGAAGTCTATGTTTTGCTCTTCTATTAAGTGTCCAAGTCTCAGACCCATAAGTAAGAACTGGTAAAACCCATTTATTAAAAACCTTTATTTTCAAACACATAGGCATATTTCCTTTTAGTATCAAGTTATTTCTACCAAAAGCACTCCAATCAAGTTTAATTCTGTGATTAATTTCATCCATTATGTTTCGATCTGTATTAATAATCTGACCAAGATATTTGTAGCTGTTAACTTCTTCTAACTCATCATAATCAATTTTTATTTTCATATTTTGAGAAAAATCCATTGAACATTACTTTAGGCTTTTTAACATTTATCTTTAGTCCTACTTTCATCTGATAACTCCTGCAACCTTTCCTGAAGCTCTAAAGGATTATTTGCAAAATCTAAATGACTTAAATAATCTCCATTTACTTTCACTCCTTTAGATTCCCATTTTAATCCAAAAAATACTTCTTGCAGCACTTCTGTAAAAAGTTTTGGAGATATGGAGACACCCTGTCTTACACCCTTTTCAATGTTAATTTTCCTAGTATCATTATTAATCTAATTATTGTTGTTGCATTTTTATAAATATTCTTTAAAATATGACAATATCCTGGATCTATACCTTGATGATCCAATGCTTTAATCACCGAAGAAATGTTTATAGAATCAAATACCTTTTTATAATCTACAAATCCAAATATGTATTGTTAATTGTATGAGTAGGTGCTTGGGAGGTCAAATGATAATTAAGTATTAAATAGCAAGTTGAATGCAATAATTCCATTCAACTGACAAAATTTATTAATATTTTTATTTTGCACAGCTAAGCATCTACTCGGAAACCTTTAGCTATTGAGTGTTCCATTCTACTGCAGCAATAAATAGAACAGGGCATTACACATACTTATAAGTTATCTAAATATTTATAGTCAATAAATCACTGTTTGATTGCTTTGTGCTAAATATACTCAAACACTATCTAAGATTTAAATGCTGTGTTATATATATAATACATGCTATAAACATTAAATTGGCCATGAGCAATGAATGCATCATTTTTTATGTTTGCTTCATGCTATAATAGTTGCCACGTGGTTTTGCTACTTAGCATATTTGAAGATGACTATCAATGCATAAATAAAACTTTCAAATTTTATGTTTTATGAGTGATATAATGTTTCATTCTTCAATATATTTGAGCAATTGTCAAATTTACCTACGTATGTGAAAGATTAAAAAATAAATAAAAGTTGTGAGAAATTTATGCTGCCGCATGGATTATTCCAGAATTCATCAAAACAAATAGTTTACATAAAATACTGAAGTTCCAACTTGTGCCCCATCACATTACATATATAAAACAAATAAAATCCTGCATAATTTAGAGTAGTGATAGACTCTAAAAGTCAAGATTCATGGACCTTCACTGTATCAGAATGTTTAAACTTAAAACAGGCAAAACTCTCCATATAGTAGTGCCACTCAGTGTGAGCCAGAGTAATTAATAAATGCCAGAAGACTTGTGCATAAAATCCCCATCTAGTGCCTACTCATCCAATATTCCCAGACTGAGTAGACACTAGGTAGGGATTTTATGCACAAGCCTTCTGGTATCCATTGATTACTCTGGCTTGCACTGAGTGACACTACTGTATGGAGCGTTTTGCTTGTTTTAATAATAGTTATGAGCAAATATAAGAAATGGTGATCATGTGAGATGTTCAGTGGTTTAACATTTGAAATTATTTGAACTTCAGGGTAATAAACAATTCAATTATTATTTTTTAAAAAATATTTTATTACTATTAATAATAATCAAATTGTTTTTTAGTCAGAGAAGTTCATAAAATAACATTATGAGGCCATTATCCATGAACCTTGAGCTCTAGAGTTCATTAATTTGCCATTCAAAAAACCAAACAGGACATTTTTTTTATTAATCAAATTAAAATGGGATTGTGCAATGACAAATCAAACAAATTATTAAATAAAAGAGATGTTTTAGAACAAAATATTGAATAAAAAAAATATTGAGAAGCATATGAAAGAGAATATGGAAACAATGAAAAAGTAGCTGGAAGAAAAATGGAAATAATGAAAGGATGATTAATAATTTTTATCAGTCATTCATTAGACTAGAAATTATTCGATAATGAATAATATTTTTGTAGTACAATTTTCACTATACCACTCTCACCCAAAGTAAGGAATAGTGTCTATCCACTTTTTAACACCTAGTGGAAGATGGAAACCAATCCTTACTTTGGGGGAAAATGATGTAGTGAAAATTACACTACAGAAATATTATTTATTATTGGATAATCTCTTGAGTCTAATGAATGATTAATAAAAATTAATATACCATATAATACTCAATTGTCCAAGCACTTTACTACCTTTACAATGTTTTATTTTTCACCCTTTTCTACAGTTTACAGTTTTGATTGCCCCAGCAATCTTCTTCATGAGATATAATGTTCTGAAGAAGATTGCTTGGGCAATCAAAACTGTAAACTGTAGAAAAAGGTGGAAAATAAAGCATTGTAAAAGTAGTAAAGTGTTTGGACAATTGAGTATTATATGGTATACATTTGGCAATGCAATAGGAAAGAGTTATTATACTTCTTGAAGAAAAATTAATATACTTGTGTTAAGCGATTTGTGTCAAAGTTGCAAGGGTGGCACATTTGACAATTATCAATTGTCTGGGCCATCTGATAAGTGCTGGTTCTGCATGAAATGTGCATCTTGGGTGTCATAGATCCCTTTTATATGTCTTTGGTCATATGTTTATGATTACATCCCTCCACAAGGTGTTAAAAGTAGATAGAAACCATTCCCTACCTTGCACGAGAGTGCTGTAATGAAAATTATACTACAGAAATATTATTCATTATTGGATAATCTCTAGTCTAATAAATAATTAATAAAAATTATTAATATACTTTTATCAAGTGATTGGTATCAAAGTTGTGAGGGCAGCACATTTGACACATCAAACAAACTGTAGTCATTTGCTATCTATCTATCTATCTATCTATCTATCTATCTGTCTGTCAGTCAGTCCATCCGTCCGTCCGTCCGTCCGTCCATCCATCCATCCATCCATCCATCCATCCATCCATCCATCCATCCATCCATCCATCTATCTATCTATCTATCTATCTATCTATCTATCTATCTATCTATCTATCTATCTATCTATCTATCTATCTATCTATATACTGAGCAATGATAAAGATATGTGTTAGAGATTGTGGTCTGGGCCAACTGATGAGTGCTGCTTCACAGGAAATGTGCATCTTGGGAATCATAGATCTTTCTCACATCTCTTTGGTCATATTTTTATGATTACATTCCTTCACAATGTGTTAAAAGTGGATAGAAACCAGTCCCTATCATGGGTGAGAGTGGTGTAGTGAGAATAATAGGGAGGAACAGAATAGTACAGAAATCAACTTAAGAGATCACCATTAAAGACTCACCTCAGATAGTTGACATCTGTGAAGAACCTGTTTTCACACCTCAGACAAACTTGTGATGGAAAACTAACCCCTAACTTTCAATTTGGAAGAGATAATTCCAAATATGTCACAAGCCAACCCTGCTAATCATATAATGACCACACAAATAAACACCCCATATATTAAAGACATCATGGAAGAATATATGGAAGAATACATAATGGTAAATGGATTAGATATGTATATAAAATCATATTTACACATTCGTATTCATCATCAAAACAAATTACACATGTCTTCCCAATACAATGTCAGAGAACTGAGGGACAACCATCAAATTAGTGCATTATTAATTATAATGATTAACATAAAAGGAGGTTGTCTCAGTAAAAAGATTAATTTCAAAGATAGAGATGAAGACAAATAAACTTGGTCATCTTAAATATAAATTATGGTATTGAAAGTCTCACCATAATCAAGTATATGACCAAAGTATAAAAAGTTGCTGGAACATTATAGCAAACAAAATCATGCCACAAACCGTTAAACAAAAAGGTTTAAGGATCCATAAATTATGCAACATCTATAGAAATATTATTCATTAATGAAAGGATGCTGTTTCCAAAAGAAAATGACTATCAATATTAAAGAAAAAATATATTAAATAAAGTTATTGAAGAAAGGAAAAAAATAAGTGGTACCTGAAAGGAAAATTAATATAATCAATTAGCAGATTTATAATAATTATAGAATAAAAATAATCCACTCCATTTTCCATTTTTTGTTTTTGCATTGGCTAGATTATATTCAATATAAATAAATAACTTCACTACTTCATTTATATATCTATTTTCATGCAGTTTCTTTATTCATCCCTATCTTTATTCATCCTTATATTTATATTAATATAAATAAATACAAAGGTTTAATGTTTTAATAAGATATAAGTTTTGGAAAAGAGGATAAATTAAGAAATTGCAAGGAAATAGGAGTATAAGAAAAGTTATTTATTATTTATATAAAGAAGAAAAATATGGAAAAATCAGCTGCATCTACTTGCATTTAAATACACATAAGGTTTTAACCTTAATACTATACGCCTTGGGTGCTTAATTTTACCATGAGAGGAACCATAAATGAATAAATAATCTTAAGGCTTATTACTCAGGGGTTTATAAAAAATTTACACACAAGTGACAGACCTGAGTCACAATCCGTATACCTTAAGATCCAAAATTCATCTCTCTACCTTTGCATTAAACCATGTGTTTAAATACCATACAAATTTTTCTCAAAGGAAAACAAATATTGATTTGATGATGGGGGGGGGGGTAGAGGAGTACGATAAGATGTTTTGAAACTGCCTTTGAGAAGAAGACAATAATAAATTTAATTACATTCAAAACTCTAAATGTGCAAATATAATCCCGCCAAAATTTATTTCATAATATCAGTCTGTAAGAATCTTATATAGCAGAGATAGAGTGTCCATCTGCAATGCCTATGATCTGGGATTCAAACTTAGATTGAGTAAAATTCTATTCACAAAATTTAAGGTTTTTTTCTGATATTTTTTCCATGTCCAACCCAACTAATCCCATCACTGGTTGGTAAATAAGTATCCAGCTATCTTTAGCTAGAGGATAATAGAAAGATGGTAAAAATTCTTAAATCTTCACTACTTAGCATTTGACAAATCTGATGAGAGTACTACATTTTCTTTCACTTTTCATCTATTAGAGGTTATTGGAGATTGGCCTGCAGTGATCTGTTATCAAAAAGTCTATCATTTGTATATATCTGATCATATTAGAGACATCAGTCATCAATATCTTTTTTGTCTGAATGATTCTTAGGCCTCTCTGTTGCCACCACTTACCAAAAGTCTGTAATTTCATATTTTGGTATGCTTCTCTAATTTTAACAAGTTATTATCATTTTCAATACTCGAAAGCTCTAAATGAGATAGGTTAAGAATAATCATCATTACTATCTCCTGTCCACAACAGTTAACAGATAGTTATTAATAAATATAGGAGATTTGAACTCAGACTTTCAAGCACCCTTCAACTATCCATAGTATCTCATACCACTGATACACATGCTCACACATATGTAGAAAAAGATAAATAATCCCCAATATACATTTCAGGCTGAACCAGCACTCATCAGTCACTCCAGATTATCGTCTTCCACACACATATATAATCAGTGCTCAGTTTATATAAAGCTAGTAAATCTTCATACTTTAATGGACAGGCTTCAATCTACTACAACCTCCAACCCTTCAGCCATCCAGACCATTGAAGTCTGCATCCTTCCCATCCCTCTTCTATGTATTTAAGTGGATAAAGTCCTATACATGAGGGGTCAGAGTAACTTGCGGTCAACATGGGAATGGCAATAATATTGGTATCAGCATAGGATTTGGGGTTTTCCATCATCAGATTTTCAATGGTATGGATGGCTGAAGAATTGGAGGTTGGAGTAAAGTGAAGCCTGTCAATTACAGTATGAAGATTTGCTATCTTAATATAAACTGAGCACTGATTCTATATATATATATATATATATATGGAAGATGATAATCTAGACCAACTGATGAGTGCTGGTTCAGCATGAAATATGTATATTGGTGATTATTTATTGTTCTACATGTGTGTGGTCAGGTGTATCAGTGGTATGAGATGCTATGAATAGCTGAAGGGTCCTTGAAAGTCTGAGTTCAAATCTATATTTAAAATTAAGCTCCAGGTATATAAAAATGCATGTATATCAAATATTTAGATAGTTATTAGATACAAGGAAGTGCATATAGTTTTACTTTAAATATGAAGTGTTCACTAAAGAAAGCCATAAGCCTGGAGCTGGTTAGGGAATATGGATATAAGAGCACTACTAATTATCTAGTGTCCAATGACTGCTCAAATCCACATCACATGACTAATATAAGTGAATAGTAAAGACAAAGATTCTGTTGAAAACATAACGAAAGCAGAAAAAGCCCAAAAAACCATTTTTGCTCAAAAAAATATTCTTAATTTTAAGAAGTCATTAAAATATATAGTTATTTACTAATACCAGAGCTATATATCTAAGAGTGGGTAAGCATAAGCTAGGTTTGAAATATGAAAGTGTTTACATTTTAATCTATTAATTTACGAATGCTTCACTAGATGTATAAGTGCATTAGTTTCAGTTTTAAGTTCATGTCCCTATTGATGAAAGTTACACGATAAAAACTAGCAAGAGGGTTGTGACATGATAGCAGCCATCTAGTATCTGTTCATTACTTAAACTTCCACTACACTGATGGCTGAGAAATGGTGAGAACTACTCCTTGTATTCAAAGTTCCTGCATAAGCAATTTTGAAGAGAGAACTACAACTCTGAACATAATGAACTACACTTGAATAATTATCAGATTTCATGATTCTCAATACCCTCTTTTTGATTTCTATAATATGAATTATCGGCTAACATTTCATGATTCTCAATACCCTCTTTTTGATTCCCACAATATGATTTATAGGCTAACATTTCATGATTCTCAATACCCTCTTTTTGATTCCTATAATATGAATTATTGGCTAACATGTCATGATTCTCAATACCCTCTTGTTGATTCCTACAATATGATATATTGGCTAATATTTCCTATCCAGTTTTATTACTTTTTCCCAGCTTTCAGACTTTTGTTTTTTAAAAAAGCATTCCTTGTTTTAACAAGAATTTAAAACTTAAATTATTTTGGCATAATTTAATATTCAAAATAGCTTTGCTTAATTAAACACAGTGGTTTAAAATAGTGGACTCTTAAGGTCCAAGAACTGCAATTCCACCCATCACTTCCAGTGTTTGAATTTCTTACAAACTCCTGAGCAAGAAACCATTCACTTATTTTTAACTCCCAGTGATTGGGAAATTACTTATATATCAGTTGAAACAAGTGGAAAAGACAATTTTTCATTTACTGTGGTCTGCAAATTTTGTTTTTAGAGCAATGTTTTAGAATAGAGCAAAAATATATTTTATTGAAAGAACCATATGACAGTGTTTTTTGTCTATCTAAAAATTCACAAAAATATAAGATATGAATTGGTGCTCATAATGGGAAAAATATCTAGGCAGTTTTTGAAATCAAATTTAATCAAAACCGTATGCTACAAAGCATCATCAAATTTAAATTCCATTTTAAAGTTCCCTACATTTAATTGTGAATTGTTAAAACATCAGATTGTGAGAATATAACAAAGATTCCAGCAGGTCAAGTCACAAACATTCTCTTTACATTCTACTTTAAGATCTCCCACACTTAATATTTAATTATTATGCCCCTCTCCCTCAATAAACAAAATCAAGCACATTTAGGGGTATGGGTGTTAAAACATGTCTTAGCGTTCAATGCCATTAACCTCCAATTGCAAAATAATTAATACTATTGCAAATAAATGATAGTCCAGGATACTACTTTTGTCCAGGTGCTAGCAAATAGGCATTGAGGAGTGATGAAAATTCCAAACCTCCCCCCATTAACAATTTAGCTTTGATTCTTGCAAAACTAAATAGTTTTGTTATTTGAACCATCAGAACTTAGAAGACTCTTAGATGATAAGAGAATGTAATTTAAATGAAGGAACCTGGATTAAATTGGTCTTCAAATACAAATTTTTAAATAGACAATTAATTAAATTAAAAAAAAACACTGAAAAGTATAAATAATGAAAGTAAAACCATAGTAGTATTTCTGGGGAATAGGACTTGCATAGTAATATTAGTCATATGGTAAATAACAAAACCCCCTAAACAATGACTTGGAAGAAATTATTTTACTCCCTCTTTGATGCTAATATAAAACTAATCGACTCGATTACAAGACAAATATAATAAACCACCATCAAATTTTATAAATTAAAACTGGTAAGCAATTGGTAAAAATAAATAAATATTGCAAATCAATAACTAAATCGGGCAATAAAAATGTAATATATTACTGATTTAAAACAAAGATAGTGAAACACTAGATACAAAGTGTATATATATAATTACTTACATTCAAACATAATGTGCAAACACTCTTTTCTCCATAATATATATCAAGTGAGAATTTTTAATATCAAACTATAAAAACCTTAACATAATGTCTTATTAGGAAGAATATAGTAATGTAAAACAGTTTCATATAGCCAATATTAACAATGGCATTCCAACAGCCTCTCACAGAGAAGTAGTGAAGTAAATATTACCGTCAGGTTTGCCAATGATTGACTGGAGAATTTGAATAATTTTCCATTCTCATTTTACCCTCTAACTAAAAATATCTAGACATCTATTTATTTGTCAATATTAGATTATTAGGTGGGGAAACGAAAGGCTGCAAATTTGAAAGAAAAATCCTGGTTGGAACCTGAAAAAACTTAAAATATACCACTAACAATGTGGTAATTAAGAAATACATGTACTACCACTGTATCATGACACCTTACTTAGAAGAAAGCTCACATGCTTCTATATTATGTAAAATTCACCTATGAATAATATTATATAAATACATCTTTGAGGTGAGCAAACAAAATGACCCAAAGACTTGCAATAAATTTCAAGGACATTATCATTTGGTTGGCATATATGTGGGAAGCATTCTATAGAGATCACTACTAACCATTCTCCTTTTTAATGATTTACATATGTTAGCTCATCATAACCTGTGACATTACTTTCCCTATTGAAGTGCACTCATCAATTTATCTCCTTTCTGATGTACTCTTATAGTATCAATTTTATTTGACAAGGAATTCAAGTCCCTACACACATAACTAACTACATCAGTTGAACTTCTACACCTTCAAACAGTATTTGGTCTTCTGTTAGTGCCTGTTCATATCAATTTCTTTTCTAATTTTAAATCTTACAAATGTGCCTTCTGGGAATTCCCACAAAAATGAAAATAATCTACTGCTAACAATCTCTTAGTAAAAGATGGTTTAGAATAATTCTTTTCATTTATCCATCTGTAACAAGTTACCAAAAAATTCTATATATGATTTTCACAGGCCCATCTGGATAATGTATACTGTGACTCAGTTTGCTCAATATAACATTTGGAACTTATTTTCTATGATGACCTGAACACTAATTGCACTCTTCTATTTGTGAAGATGTATTCTACCACTTAAAATAACTTTCTGTTCACATCATTATTGCCACTGGCTGTTTTATCCCTTTCACTACCAATTCTTTTTAAGTGATTTTGTTAGCAGTCCAATCACTGTAACTCAATATTAAAACATCCATGCATCTCTCATTTAAACAAATTAAAAATATTAAACTGAGTTACATTCATTTTCGTAAAATTTGTGAATTTCTGCCTGTATCTTCTTAAAAAATCAAGAAAAAAAAGGCATTTTTAATGATGTAGTTGGAATTTAGCTTTGTTATGCTCTGTGATTGTGAGATGGAAAATGCATTTTACTTTTTGAAAAATGATCGAAAATGATTACTAAATGTGTAAATGTGAAAGTCTACAGCTCCTCACTGAAGAAGGCCAATGGTTAGAACCTGTCTGGAGATTTGAATATAGCACCGCCTGTTATCTACTGATTTCTCAAATTTGCAATAAACAAATCTCTGAAGTGGGCCAAATGTAGTAAATTATTGCTCCTAATACTGATTTTACACAGAAGTTTCTTCCAAAGCATAAGCTTGTGGATAAGACCTATAGAGGTCTCTGCCTTCGCATTTTCAAGCGCACATTTTTTAGGTTTATTGCCTTAGTAAATATTATTTACGTAATCATAGTGCGTTAAATAAATTTATAATTACAGAAGTTTTTTGGAACTCCATCATTATACTATCAGTTCATTCAGACTTACAACAAATCATTAAAATCACTGGTTTAAACAATATGCTGACAGAGGGCTCTCTACTCTAGCACTGTCTCAACAATAAAAACAAAAACCAGCCTGAGGAGATAGGATTTATTTAAATGTACCTTATCAATTAGGTATGACAAATTCATCAATGCCCAGACTGTGTTAATTGTTGTTTATAATTAGAAACCAGGATTTCTGAAAGATGATGGTTAACCTTTAATAATAAAAACTTTACAATTAATATCATTAACTTCACCACATACCTTTATCAGCATACTCTTATGCTTCCAAGAGCTGATTTTCTGACATAACATAAGAGCCATTTATTATAAGTTTGAGTAATCAAAGGACTTTAGAGTACTACACTACCTGACTAATTTCTGACTTTTACTTGTAGTAGTGAGGACTTTGGATTCAAAACTGGATAGTTATGCATCTGGTGACTACTTAATGCTTCATTATATTCAAGCTAATAGCCTGAAATTGAAAAAATAAGGCCCTATGACTTTTGAACTGAATAACAAAATCTAACTGGCACTAATATATACTACTTGCTGTCTTTAATAAAGCATGGCATCCACTTGGAATTCTTGAAGTAACTGGTTGTATCAGAAAATTCCATGAAATAGATCTAAATTGCTCGTAATGGCTTCTGCACTATTTAATTTTTCTCTAATAAGCAATATCAATCATGTTCAGTGGATATTTTTAATATTCTAGAAACAGTAGAAGAATAATTCCAAATCTGTAGTTAGCCATATTTCAAAAATATTCCACCTCCCACCATTTTTTTTGAAAAGAGTTTAAATGATTCCCTCATTGAACTGCTTTCATAAAGAATTGAGCATTGATGAAGATCTAAATTCATATCATTCAAAATCGGATGACACAGACCATTGATCTTTTTTGCATGTATGTAGTCATGCGTATCAGTTACGTAAGACGAAGTGCCACAAGGGAGCTTGAAAGTCTAGGTTCAAATCCCCTCTAATTACATCTAGACTAAAAGTATATAATATACTTGTATGTAAATATTACAATAGGGCTGTGTCTTTAACTAAACCAATAATAAGATTAAATATTTCTGAAAGAGTGATGAAGATGATCATTAAGCACTCATCATTTGCATTGCTTGTTCACTTATGATAAGAATATCTCAGAAAAACTTTAAGTGTAGCACCAATCAAGACTATTTGAAAGCAAACAAACCTCTATTTTCACTTTTTTTCCTTTTAAATTTTGTTCTACATACATATTTATTTTGGAAATAGAAGTCTTATTTAAACAAATTGCATATGTAATCTGAAAAGTATTTTGTTTTAAATTAAGTAATCTCTAAATAATTTTTATGATCTATAAGCCAAATGCATAAAGTTCAGGGTAAAGATTAAAAAATAGTCTTATGTAGCCAGAGCCTTTTTTTTTCTCCAGGTCGGTCAACACATTCAAATACACTGTCATTCCTTGACATCATTGCTAATCTGCTTCAGAAATAAAATTTATCAATATAAATTATTGCTACTATGGTAAAATACAAAACTATAAAACTCACACAGTTACTGAATGCTAAACTATATAGATAGTGGCAGCATAAAATTACTAGTAAATCTATATTCTGATTGGAATTCTTATAAATTATTTTATAATGTTTGTGAATAGAGAACAGTCTAATCTTGCAAAGTTATTTAGCAGTACTTGTGAATGTGGTGCAAGCATGTTATAGGCAGATTCATTAGCATTACCATATTCGATTGATGAATGATGTGCATTATTTGAAGAGAAGGTGCCTACACTAATTTTCTAGATACTCAATTACCATGAAAAATATTACTAACTACTCAAGTCTATTCCTTGGCAGTAACTTCCTATTCTTTTACATACCTTTCCACCAGATATCAGAAGAGAAGTTGTCTCAAACCTTTACAAAAAGCTGTTAATATATAGGTATATGAGCACAGACTTTCACACGACCCATCACTCTATCACTGATACACTTGAACACATATATGTCGAAAAGATAAATAATTACCAATATATGTATTTCATGGTTAACCAGCAATCATCAGTTGGTCCAGATTATCATCTCTACACATATATGCAATAAGAGCTCAGATATATATTAAGATAGGCAATCTTCATACTTTAATGGACAGGCTTCAATCCACTCCACACTCCAACTCTTCAACTGTCCATCTAATTGAAAATCTGATGATGGAATGCTCAAAGGCCACCCTGAGGCTGAGATTCTCATCACAACCACGATGACCTAAAATCAATCTGATCCCTCATGTACAGGACATAATCCATTTAATACATATATGAGGGATTGTCTCAAATCAAGGTTCCATTTCTGGATGTTCAATCAATAATCCAGTATTTTCAAACAAACAAAGAATTATGATTTACAAATAGATTTTTACCAGGTTCCAAAGTCATCTGGATTTGATCTCCTTAGACTTTACAGGGGTCTTGCCAAAAGATTCAGTACACCTCATGTTCAGTATGTTCAAAAACAGCAACTAACCTATATAGTTGTGGCCAATTATAAATCGTAAATCTCATAGCTAATGATTATCAAATCTAAAAATTCAGTCAAGCGATAGTAGCCGAGAGCTGCCTTGCAAGCAGTTGCTTGCAGACAGTTGTTGCGGGTTCCCCTCCCAGCTGATACTTTGATATATGGAAAATCTAAAAATTCAGTAGCAGGATTGAATGACACAAGCTGTTAATGAATCCACCTCCCTGTTCCTTTATGAGATTTTATAAAAGATTAGCTATCTAAAAAAAAAAAAAAATCCATATGCTAAATAAATAAAAAATTATGCACTAAATAAATAAGTTCAATTCCAACTAACAAGGATAGAGACCAATATTTTTTTTTTTCATGTGTCATAACATGGGCCGAGAAGCGAACCCGCTAACCCGGGACAAATGCTTGTAAGGCGGCTGTGATGACCACTCGACCACCAACGCTTGACAGAAACCAGTATTTTTCTACAATAATTTAAAATATTTAGAGACAATTTTGTCAATAACGGGTTTAAAAAAAAAAAAAAACTAAATTTTTAAGCTTACGATGAGCACTATTTACTTCCTAAATTAATGCACGCTTAACTTTAATATTTAATAGATAGCAAAGCAAATATAAAATGTCGACTTTTTTCTCTGTATATATATATAATTAAAAATATTAACGTTAGCATTTAAAAAGCAAAAACTAATCAATAAACAATTATCTATTAAAGAATATTAAAAGCTTTAATTTCAATAGAAATGCACCACTTATCTTCCCCAGAATTTAAATTACAAATAAAACTAAAACAGATTGTGCAATAAATAAAATCTTGGAAAGAGAAAGTTATAACTAACTTGAAATTTTGATACAGACAGTTCAAAAGATGTGATTTTCATAAGGAAGAGTTCCAGTTGAGTAGATTCTCCTCACCTCTTCAAATATAAATGGAGCGAAGTTAGAGAGGGGGGTATTTTTATTACAGTCAAAGCAGTTAATATTCTCCGACAGAATTATTTATTGATTATCCTCTTTCTTCATTTTGATATGGCTTTTGCTTTTTAAATTCTCATTTAAATTCTTTTATTAATTTTTTAATTCTGTTAGTTCAAAACAAGTAACATTCTTTAACAGCAGTTGATAATTGATTGGTATTTAAAAAAGTTGTTGCTCTGTAAATGTTTGGCAATTTTAATCTCTTTTAGAAATCAATTAATTAAACGATTTTTATTTAAAAAGTCGGCGAACAGAAAGTGATTGTGTTTATATGTATGTAGACTTAACGCCAACTAGATATATTTAATTAAGCAACCGAACCACTGGCTTTTTTTTTTTTTGGAAGGTACTACATATCATTGCAAAACACATTCTCAACGCCCCAGTTTATTTTAAAATTCTGCATATATATTGAGTTTAGTTATATTTGTGTGTGTCTACTTACATATCAACTAGATATGTTTAATTAACTTTCAGAAATCGTTTACTTTTTTGTTTTTTGGAAGGCTCCACACACACAAAACTGATTTTACTTCCTTCACTTATTGTTTCACTTTTTAAAAATATTTTTCGCTATCTATTCATTAATATGAATTGGCATTTTCTTTCCCTTGATTCTTATTGCTCTCTGTCATATTATATTATTCTTTTACAATCTCTACGAAGGAAATTGGGGCTATCAACTTTCAAAGCAACTCATTGTTTATATTACTTTAAGGCCACAATAATCTAAATTTTATCTATTCAACTTATCAATTTCATTTTCTTCTATGACCCCATATCAAATGCATGCAATAACATTTTCCATCTTTCCCTATTAGCCATACTTTAATTCCCTACACAGTTAGTTTGTAAAATACTTAACAAGCCATGGTCAAGGGTGGGGGGGAGAGGGTTCCTGACAGAGATATTTTAAATGCTTTCTCTAGCTAAGCATTTGTCACAAAGCTTGTTGAGGAATTGGCAATCCTCATTGTTTATAACTTACAAGCTTAAGAGAATAGAGTCATGTGATCTATGACTCTTATTTTGACTATTTACTTAACAAGCCTATTTCTTAATTCTTTTTTCAGTCATTCATAAAATAATAACATTCTATACATATATTTTAATAAGCCCATAAAATTTTTTTGCAAATAATGTCTATTTTCTCATATCAATGCCAATGTATTGGGTAAGACAAAAAATAAATATTTTTCATGTTGTTATATAGTAGTAAATTTCTCCAATACAATAGTGCCGCATAGTGTGAGCCATAGTAATAAATAGATACTAGAAGACAGTATAGTTTAATCCCTTTCCAACATCATCTCATTCAATATCCTTACACTAGTTTCTAATTTACACTTTCCATCAGTGAAAAGCTTTGGACCTGACACTAGTATGTCTGAATGTACATTTCCAGCACCCATCTTTTATCCTTTTCAGTTAACTATAAGCTATTAACCAAAATGAAACAATGTTTTCATACTAGAAACTGGACTGAGCAAATTGGTTGAGCTTAGATAGAGATTAAAATGCACTAAATGGTACTATTGTATAAAGCAATTTGTTACTGTTTTAATAGCTTGTGTAAGCATGAGAAAATGTAATCATGTGATGCTTACCCTAACCAAAGAGTAATGGTGACAATGTTTATTAAAAAACCAAAGTCATTAAAATATTTAGATACTTGATTCAGATCTGAATGACTATATAAGTGAATAGTATACTATCTTTCTCACCCATCTTGTTGCCTGTGCTTTACTCATAACCCAATTAAATACTATTTTGGCTATTCTCTTATTATCCATAAATTGCAATCTACCAAACATTTTCATTTTGCTTTTTGCATCTCTCATATAAAAATTTAATCATCCCATTTCTCCTTGAATTCCCTCCTTTGCCATCTATACATCTGCATCTAATGCATGTCTTCCTACTTCTCTTTGACTTTTTCTAAGTAATCTAACACCCCTTTACTAACACATAATGCACTGTTACCATAAGTTAATCTTGCTACTGCAACTCCTGTCCATACAATTCTAGCTACATATTTATTATATGAAAACACTTATTCCTTTTTTTTCTTTGCTTCATTTAGCAATTTTTTCTTCCATTCAACCAAGCAATTTTCCTGATTACTTAAGATGATTCCCAAATAACTATAGCTATCCACCACACTTAACTTTATATCACACAATAAAAATTCTACATCTTCTCTTTCCCCAGTATTAATTATCATTATATTTGAGTTTTCTTCACTAAATTTAATCCCCATCTCTTTGCCCACCATTGCAGATGTCCTCAGCACAACTTCCATATCTTCTATTCTTTCTGCACACAAAAAAAATATCTGCAAAAAAAAAAAAGACTTGACAAAATATATACTCCCTCCCACCCATTAACAGTATCTCTATTCCTCTTCCTATTCTTTCTATTGCTTTATCCATTTCACTCAAATATAACAAAAACAAAATAGGTGACATAGGCCATCCTTGCCTTAATCCCACCCCATTTTTAACTTTAACTGATTCTACATCCCCTAATTGATAAGTATAGTAATTATTTTCATATAATTTCTTAATAATATTTACTAAAGCTTCATCCATTCCCAAATTTGCTAATGTGGGTTCATCTAGTGGGTAAATCATATGTGATAGAAGACCCATGCATTCTCTATGTAGTAACTTTATAAATTACAAAGTTTTTCTAGCCTATGTTTTTATAAAGTTATATTTTCATTCATGTATTTTAATTCCTTTTTATTAAAAAAGTCATCACCCATCAAATAAAATTTTATTCATAATTTATCATTCAGTGCACATCTGCATACTTTATTTGGATTTTACCTAAAAATTTCTGAATTTCTTGATTATTACATGACTTCCATTTCAAGACCATTCCTCAATTGTATAAAAAGTATTAGATTTAAAATCATTTTTATTTTTTGTACAATGTCTCAACTCTTAATTCCTAGCTGTAATTATATGTTGGATTATTTCTATCATCTGATATTAAATATTGAATGTCTTTAGAAAAAAAACCCAAATTTTATTTAAACTTTTCAAATGCATTCAACTGTTAGTAATAGCATACAGGATAGTATATAGTACAATGTTATGAGTGGCATTGTTCTCTCTTACTCAGGTGTTTCTGACCTGATTAGTAACAGTATTAGCATGAGAAGTGAACCTGAACTTTGTCAATGACAAGTGACCCCATAGATCAACCTAGTGCGATAATATGTAATATCCTGAACCCCTTAATTAATCTTGCTCTTAGAGAAATATGATCCAAATCAGGAGGACTCACATAGATAAGTACATGAAATTTCTATGATTATTGACTTTGGCAGAGTTGCTCAGTTGGTTAGAACATTACACCTGGGTCTCGTTTTACGCAGAAGTTACGCGATTCATGTTTCTTCTTAATATTTTTATATGCGGTTTTCTTTTATGCATTAACACTGTATTAGATCGGAAGTCGAACTCTGATAATGCGCTATTACTTTAAATAATAAATTTCGCGCACTTACGTCATATTAAAGTAATAGCATATTATTGGAATTTGACTTTCATCTTAATAATTTCAATATTTTCAGTGCTTTATAATAGTAAGATTTTATGCAATAATAAAATTAAAATCATGATTTCCACATTTTATGTACACACATTAAATTTTACAAGATTATAATGTAAATTTGTTCAAACATTGTGCATGTTAATTTTGCATTTTAAATCACATTCTGTTTTTGCTTTTTAAAAAAGAGCGTAATCAATTATTAATAATTTAGTGTCCACAAGTTTATTTTTAAAAGGTGAGTAATAGCAGTGGGCACAATTAAAAAATTACTTAAGGCAACCTGAAATTAATGTGATGTGAAACGAAATTTGATTTTTAAACGGAATTGAAAATTAAAAAATTAAAGACAAAAATAAAAATTTAATTTTTAGTTGTTAGTTTTAATTAAAATTTTCCCAGCAGTGTAGAAAAAGATAATGAAACAGAAGTGGAACCTGTTCCTTTCACTGCAAAAATGATTCGAGAAGATCTTCAACTTTTTAATCAGTTGGCAAATTATTTTCTTATTAATGATACTAATCACGAACATGCTCTTAAATTCCAACGAGAGCTAAATGGTTGTATGTCTGGATATTGCGAGCTTCATAAACAATTAATAAAATCATTGTCTCAAAGATTAATTACTAATTATGTTGTCACCAGAAAACCATTAACACAACATGAGAGTGAAGTTGGCGCTTAGTTGTATTTCCTCTTGTGAAGAATCTGATTTTTTACCAGTTTGCAAACAAACCTGTTTATTGGCAAATAGCGATAATAATTAAAACGTGTATAAAAAAATGTAAATTACTGTACTGTAAATTATGCATAAAAATATATTGTTTTGAATAAAATTAAATATTATAGTTAAAAAAAGTTTATCTTGTATCATTTTTTTTCAAATTTGAAATTTTTTATTAGTCATATTTTATTTCCTTATTTTTTTTTGTGCGAATTTTAAAGTAATTTTACGTTGGTGCTTTGCTTTTAAAGAATTTTGAAAAATCACAGACCGCATCCCCCCTTTTTCAAGGTAAGTTACGCCTATTTTTGTGCGATTTCTTTTGCGCGCATTTTCTGAGGAACCTATCTATCGCGTAAAATGAGACCCAGATGTACTTTAAATTCAACATTCAGAATCTAAAAGTCCAGGTTTAATCCCCATTCTAATACTGTTACTGGTCAGACCAATAACACCTGAATAAAAGAGAACAATGCCATTCAAAACATTGTGTTATATATTTACCTGTGTGCTATTATTGACAATTGAATGTATTTAGAAGGTTTAAATAAAATTTAACTTTTTTCTAAAGGCATTCAATATTTAATATTAGATGATGGATATAATCCAATACATATTTACTATTCAAATACCATCATGACAAATATTCAGACAAATGTTAACTCCTTGCTATCTATTGTTTTTTTCTCATTTAACAAAATAATTATAATCTTCCATTTCTTCCAGATAAAGACTATTTTCCATTTTTCAGTCTAACTCTTTTCATTAATATCTTAGACTATTCTTTGCTGAATATAATTTTTACTTTTACATATATTTTACTCTTTTTAAAAAAAATCCACATCACCTATTAAAAAGAAAATGTATGATAATGTTTAATTCATCCTAAATTATTCTACTAAAGCATCCAATTCTCTTAGAAACAAATAATAAGCATGACAATAGATATCCACTTCGCCCAGGTTTATTGTATGATTTGTTTATTCTAGAAATGTACACCATAGCAGACTCCATGATTCATATAAATGGTGAGATCTTAATGGAAGTTCTATATTTTACACAGTATAAGATTAGTTTTTTAAATATCACATTAAAAGTGATATATTTTTCAATTATTTATATATGACATTAGTAATTTATACGCTGGCAAACATGGAATCAATTTCTGTTCATTTTGAAAAACTTTTTTTTGTTTTGTTTTAAAAATTAGATGCATTATCAATAACTATTTATAAATATGATTGTATGGTTTAGTGCAGAGGAAGGATGGGAAACTCCAGAACTCAAAGACCATGGATCACAGTTCATTCTATCATTTCTGATGCTCAAATTACCATTAAACAAATGCTATTTTTCAATTAATGACTTTGGTTATACCAAAAATAATAAGAATTCGGTATCTACATAGGTTTTCCATATTTTTGAAATATCTATATAAAGCTGGAAACATAAAGATTAATGTATTCTTAACAAGTTTTTGAATGATAACTCTGGTATGGAAGATTGAATTCACTGATCATGGTGTAACTTGTATGACATATGAACAGTCTATGCTCATAATTGAATTGGAATTTTAAAGTAAATACTTCTAAATGAATTATAAAGATTATACATTTTAGTTCACATCTTTATTATTAAATGGTGGGAATTATCAAAAAAATAAATTATAATTCAAACATAAAAATGGTCAAACTCAAATTGCACAAAATGGCTGCATCTGATCAAACAATAATGCCTCTAAAGTTTTTTTTTGTTTCAAGATTGCTTTTGATCATTTGAAAAATGTTTTTATTTAATAAATATTTATTTTATAATTATATGATATTTTTGAAGGATTTTTATGTTGTGAGAAAAAAAGTTATGTTATTCTAGCTCATATAAAAAGTTTTATTTTTTAATTTAAAAAAAAATAACATTACAGCATTTATTCTTTTTTTTAGTTGTTTAAAATTAATTTTAATAATAATTTTATTAAATAGTAGCTTTATTTTGGCAAAAACCTTAAATCAAGCTGAATACCACATAAATAAACAATTAAATTTTGTCAACTTTGTTTCAATGTAATTATGCTACTTGGTCATGGAATAGTTAAGTAATAACTATTAATTTTAAGACCTACTTGATATATATTTGCAATCTAAATATTTTTTGTACCAATTAACTTTTTTGCTTTCAAATTTTGTTGCAAATCACATTTCAGCTGTCTTAATTTATTTATTTAGGTTTGATGTTGTAACATCAATTACAAAAAAATATATATATATATATAAAAAAAAGACTTTTTAGTTGCTAGTCTTTAAGTAAAAAAATGAAAATATGAATTAAGCAAAAAGATTGTCAAAATCCTATAGGCTTCTTAATTTATTGGTATTCCTTGAATCATGTTTATTATTTTTTTCCAAATGTGTATATATTCAAGATGAAATAGGCAATGTTAATGTAAACTGTACATAACACCAAATCAATAAAATATGGTGTTAAGTAAAAATTTGAAGAACTTTTATAATTTTGTCTGGTTTAATAAGTATCTGATATAGTATAATATTTACATAAATTCCATTATTTTTTATAAATATTAATACAGTATTTATAAAACTATAATCTTGCATAGGCCATTGTATTTGTTTTACCCAAGGGTTATCTATTGCACGTCTGAGTTATCTATGGGCAGCAGATGGTATGGTGCTATTACATGAACATAGCCAGACCAGTTTCTCATTTTTGATTTCATCAATGGGAATTTAAAATTCAAAGTTAAAACTAAAACACTTATAAATCTTGCCATTTTAATTAACTCATTTACACTAACAGGTTAAGAACCTGAAATTCATAAAACTCTTAAGATTTTAATGTAAGACAATTTTTTTATATAATTATACAAATCAAACATTTGGCCATCATCTATATATTTTATGTAACAGTAATACCATTTGGTTAGAATGATTAAACCTAGAAAGTAGTTGGGAAATATAATCATGATTTTTCAAGTTAAAGAAGTTAAAGATGGCTAACAGATGTCCAGCTTTGAATTCCAACTCTTCGTTAAAATAAAGGCAAACGCTAGACTCAGAGATCAGATTTCATGACCATTTGGACCATTGATTGATTACTCAAGTGTACAATAGATGGTGTTCTGGAGTAGGAAAAGGTTAACATTTTTTGAAAGCAAATGTTATGACTAAGCTAAGAAGGATATGATGTTTTGTTAAAATTCTATTCTGATTTTTTTCTCCCCCAGTTAGAGTATTTTTTCTAATTTTTTTATTATTTATTTTCCTTTTATTCGCTTTTTGTCTTCATTTGTGTAAGTTTCTTATTCAATTAATCTTTTCCAGGCTTCAAGTCATTTTTTGATTTATTTCGTTTCACTAGTAATATGTTTTAAGCATGTATAATGAGATTTGTTATTATGATTTCAATACAATTGAACTTTCAGTGCAATATTGATTTTCTTTTTTCATTTGAAATGTTCTATTAACATAGCGTTTTCTCAGTTAATGTTATCATTCAGCCTCAAGATATGACTTTCACTGAAATCATTTCTTTCTTTAGTTTTTGATTTGAGAAACCTATTTCTAGAAATTGTAATTTATCTAATATAACAATTAATGTATGTATGTTCACAGAGAAATAGGCTTATCAAAGCAATAAGATGTTTCACACAGGTCAGTGTAGCACATGATCATCATCGGTAATGCCCTATGTTGTTTACCACAGTGTTGAAACTAAAGATTCACGAATCAACTTTTAACTCATTACTTTGATGCTTGACTCTCATACGACTTCCTGTGAAACCAATAGATTACGTATATCGTTGGCAATACTCTGCTTGGTATTGCTTTAAAAATGTATTCCTTGGTTTCATGATCGGATCTACCTTCTAATTTTAATTTATTATCAAGTGTTAGGAATTACGAAAATTTCAAGATGCTATCAATGGCGATGGGGTGGTTTCCACGTCATTAGTACTCATTAAAAAAAAAACTATACTCAGTCAAATTGTTTTAGAAAAGTTTTTCTTTAGATTTATAAAACTTTAATTGTTTTTGTATAATCTATGTTGAAATGATAAAAAGAGAGAGAGGGGGGGGATTGCATTCGACTGACAGAAATTAACATTCATTGTCAGAAATTGATTTTTCTATTAGCTTGTTCATTACGAGAGAGCTTTTCATTTTTTTGAATTCTTTGACAAATCCTTTTAAATATTCTTTTTAATTTTATCAATAAAAAGCAAAGGAGGTTTTTGACTGTAACTAATAATTGATTAGTGTTTCAAATAAAGCCGTTATTTTTTAATTGATAAATATTGGCCAACTTTGACTTCATAAAATTCAAGAAATTACATATGAAAATAATCGAAGGATTTAATATTACTCGGAAGTTCATAACAAGTTCAAATACCGGAAGTGCCAAGCTAGACAGCAACCTAAGGGCATTGGGCTCCAAAGTCTGCTAACCTACTGTTGTATCAAACTACGCAGGTCATCCAAGAAATTAATGAAAAACATTTATTCACTTTGCGTAAATATTGTGCATAGATGTAATTTATTTTTCTTATATCCAATATAATGTAAGTTTATTATTTCCAGTTGCCAAGTGTTATATATATGCACAAACTATATAAATTTATATGTGACGATAGATATACATAAAACATTCCATCCTCGCTATAAATTACAATGATATAGCTACAAAAATTGGGTCTGAAAAAGATGCTTTAACACCCCCCTCCCTGCCATTTCAAAATAGTAATTTTTAATTTTCATTTATTTAAATTATTATTTTTTATTTAACAACAACAACAAGAACAACAAAAAACTAATTAATGAACTCGACGATTTAAAAACCTTTTCTCCTGGACTTTGCGTTTACAAAATCACTAATTACAATAATTAGAAAATACACACTTAGATATGAATAATATATCAAGACACATTAAAACGCACATAAATATAGACAACAAGATTGGTTAATCAACCCACACACGAGCGCGTAAATGAATAAATTACTAAATCAATGCATAGAGAAAATCAATAAACATTTCATTACTATACAGTAAGTTGTCCTGGCTCAGGAATCTCATCAGATAATCCTGAAATACAAGATCTTTAAATATGATTTGGCCAATTGGATTGGTTTTTACAGTTATTGTAAGAGTGGAATTCACTCTCCAAATGGACTTACATAATAGTAATGAAATATTTAAATACATGTACATTGTCTATACTCACAACTTTCAAGCTTCCTACAGCTGTCCATCATGTGAAAAAGATAAATGATCTACAATATACGTATTTCGAGCTGAAACAGCGTTCATCAGTTGATCCAGATCATCATCTCCCACACATATATATTATCAGTGCTCAATTTATATTAAGATAGCAAATCTTCAAACCCTAATGGATTTTCAATGATATGGATATTGGGGGGAGTTGGAGAGTGGAGAGAACTGAAGTTGGTCCAATAGAGTATGAAGATTTGCTGCCTTAATACAAAATGAGCACTGATTGTGTATATATGTGGTAGATTGTGATCTGGACCAACTGATGAGTGCTGGTTGAGCACAAAATACATATACTGGATATCATTTATCTTTTTCACATGTATGTAAACATGTGCAACAGTTGTATAAGATGAATTAGATAACTGTAGAGAGTTTGAAAATCTGAGTTCAAATCCCTTAAAATAATAATAATAATGAATAAATCTGAAAGTCACTTGATTGATATTTTTTAGGTAAAATCCTTTCAATAATTAAATCATTTGAATTAACTGTTTATCAAATTATTCTGAGAAAAGAGATTTGAATATTTATATATAAAATATTAAGATGATTTATTTTAACTGTAACTATGGTTTTCACACATTAATAATTTGAAAATATATCATTGAAAAAAACCACACGATATGTTAAAATAAAATTTCAAATTTATGGGCCCCACACTCATACGGTCAAATACATTGCCTTCTCTCACAACTCTACTACTGCTTAACTAATAAATTTTTTTGGAAATACCAGGAATATATTTAGGAGTACTTTTTACTTCTATTGGTAATACGTATTATCTGAGAATAAAATCTACAAAATTAAATCTTCACCCTGTAATAATTCATCACAAGAAGTGTCTATAACACTTATCTTACTTTCCCCAGAGGTTAAACTCTCCATACAGTAGCACCACTCAGTGCAAGCCCCAGTAATCAATGGATGCAAAAATCAGGTCGCGTAAGACTAAAGAATGGTAATAATGTGAAATTTAGTGGTTTATTATCTTACTTTCATTGTGATACATAAATAATCCATTTCACAATTTCTTGCTTAACTAAATTTTTGAATAAGTAGAAGAATGATAAATCTTCATTGCTATGGTGTATTCAAGAGAATCTTGTTTTAATGATTGCATTTACAGTTGTTCTGCAGCTAATAAGTGATATTTCCTCATTTTTTTACATTATTTAGTAATAATGTAATAATACTAATACTAATAATAAATAATCAAATGATGTATTGCCAAGGAGTTCATAAGAACCAAACACTGGAAGAACCATGCTCTATGAAACTAGAGTCCACAGTCTGTTCTCTATCACTGACTAAATTAAGCAGAGCAAAACGATTTAGATGGTTTATTGGTTGGCAGTTTATAATAAGCTCAAGACATAGAAGGAACAGAACAAAGCCATTACCCCTAGTAGACGCTGAGCTTCAGAGTTAATAGGAGATTCAAGTCTGGACATTCTTTGAGCTCCAGAATCGAATATTCTTCCACTGTACCAAATCATATAGCATATGTTGATATTTCCTCCCCTTTCCTGCAAATATGCAACTTTGAAGTATATGATGTATTAATAATACTTTGCATATTTTCTGAAAACTTTGTGCATGAGCACATTAAAGTAAGAGCCTTATATTTTTAATAAAAAATATACATAACATCTTTCACACATTAAGCAAAAGACATTTGTTTTAAGTAAATGAGAACCTGCAAGTTTTTTTCCTCATGTGTCATAGCATCTGCTAATTTCTGAATGAATAAATAAAAATTGTCAAATAGTTTGGTAGTCTGGAGTTCATGAAAAATTTGAGTAACAGAAATGATAGGTCAAAGCCATAATCCATGCCATTTTACTACTGCACCAAACTTGGAAAGGTGAATAGTGGATGTAATACTAAAGAGTGTATCTGTGGAAAAAAGGTAATTATTTGTAACTGTAACATTTCGATATTGGCTCTTGTGTTTGATTATTTATTTCTCAGAAATTTGCAATATCTAAAAAAAAAAGTGTTTTGCTTTTAGTTAATGAAGTATGTGGGTGTTTATATCTTCAAGCATAAACTTGCATGCATATTTATAAAATGACTCATGGCGTATTTGTTAGACTGCCCTGCCCACAATCTTGGTATCAAATATTGACTTAAAATTAGAACGTTATTTCAAGTAGCCAGGTCCATTCCAGCTGGCAATCAAATTATCATTCAAAAACAGATGAATGGATATTCATAGCTACCTCACAAATTTAGAATGAAAACCAATCAAACTCTTACCAATTATTATTCAATACTGTTTCTATTTGGGTGAGGGAATATTGGACAGATTTTTGCTAGGGAATCAACTATAATTTCTTATCTCCAACAACTTTACATCTACATTCAAAAATCTACATGAAACAAATTTATCTCTCAATAACCATAGTGGGAAAATGATATGCACTATGCATGCATATGATAAATCATTTTTTTAATATAATTCATTTATCTTTAAAATGACATTTGTAAAATGGTGGTAAGAAAGATAAAACACTGAGAATTTTAAATATAGAAATTTTAGAATGGAATGATATGTATGTCCAGGATAAATATAATATTTATATTCATATTTTTTATATTAATTTATAATATTAGAATATAAGTATAATTTAATATACTTGGAAATTAGGTGTAATTGGAGAGGATTTGAAGATTTGATATCTTAATATAAGCTGAGCACTGATTGTATATATGTGTGGGAGATAAATGATCTGGACCAACTGATGAATGTTGGTTCAGCACAAAATATTGACATTGGAGATCATTTATCTTTTTCATATGTGTGTGATCATGTGTATCAATTGTATGAGATAGAGTCAAGAGCTGAAGGGTGCTTGGAAGTCTGTGTTCAAATCCTCTGCTATTTTAATGTAAGCCAAGCACTGATTGTACATATGTGTGTATAATGATCTTTGTATATATGTGTGTATAAAGATCTGGACCAACAGATAAGTGCTGATTCAACACAAAATACAAATATTGGAGATCATTTATCTTTTTCACATGTGTGTAATCATGTGTATTGTTTGCATGAGATAGAGTCAATAGCTGAAGAGTGCTTGAAAGTCTGTGTTCAAATCCTTTACAATTATAATAATTTATATTTTATTCGAAATTAATTGACTTGATATATTATTTCAAATTTATTAACAAAATGGAGAACTATTTTTTATAAAATTGAATTTATTATTCGTTTGTACAAAAAAATGGTCAATGTGAATA